>SNQJ01S0030432.1:177476-201260 GCA_010110895.2 Picea sitchensis | reverse complement strand
TACTTGGTAGGACTTCCTGTTTAACAACATCCTTCATTTCTCTAAATACCACATCTTGGCTATACACTACCTTCTTAGTTTCTGGGTTCCAAATCTTATAACCTTTGAGACCATCTTTATATCCAATAAAGATACATTTTTCAACCTTCTTATCCAGCTTACTCTTGTTTTCCTTTGGAACATGAACATATGCATCACAGCCAAATACCTTAAGATGTGTGAGAGAAGGTTCCTTACCAGTCCATACCTCTTGTGGAGTCTTGTCATTCAACGATGATGAGGGTGATTTGTTGACTAGATAACATGCAGTACCCACCACCTCTACCCAGAATTCTTGCCCTATCCCGACACCACTGAACATGCACCTTGCTTTTTCCATCAGCGTCCTGTTCATACTTTCTGCAACTTCATTCTACTGAGGTGTATATGGAGTAGTCTTCTGCCTTTCTATATCGCACTTCTTACATAATTATTCAAATTCATTCCCGCAAAACTCTCCGCCATTATCTGTCCTCAACACCTTAATTTGTTTCTATGTTTGATTCTCAACAAGAGCCTTAAACTCTTTAAACCTGTAAAAGACTTCAGATTTCTTCCCGAGGAAATATATCCAAGTTTTCCTTGACAATTCATATATAAATGAGACATAGTACACATATATTCCCAATGATGGGACTGACACAGGTCCAAAAACATCACTGTGGACTAGCTGTAAAATTCCTTCTACCCTCGTTGCACCGGAGGGGAATCTTACCCGATTCTGCTTCCCATATAGACAATGTTCATAGAAATCAAAATCCAGAGAGAAGTTAGACATACCTTCAACCATACATTTACCATGTAGTGGTCAAAGACCCTTCTCTCTGATATGCCATAGTCTTTGATGCCACAACATAACCTTTTCTCCAGAGACTGTAGGAGTTCTTTTTTATTCAACTTCAATATTAGGAATAATGGAGCTATTACACCCATCACTAATAGTGCTTCCTAGCATCTTATATAGAGTTCCAAATTGAACTCCCTTCATCAACACCATTGCTCCTTGAACCATCCTACAAGTTCCCTTTTCAAAAATTGTTTTTACCCCTGCATCTTCCATTTTGCTTATAGAAATCAAATTTTTTGCCATACCTGGGATGTGTAGAACACCAGGCAGTGTTCTAATCCTTCCATCTACGAGTCTCAACTTGACCCTTCCTCTTCCTATGATTTTGGTTGTCGAATCATTACCTAAGAAAACATTACCTCTATCATACTTTTCATATTCGCAGAACCACTCCCTATGGGGAGTCATATGAAAGGATGCAACAGAGTCAATCAACCATGCCTCATGATCTGCATGTGTGCTTGAAGAGGCCAAGTACACATCCCCTCCTTCTTCCTTGGAGGTCTTTTCTTCTGTAGAAGAAGATTNTTTCTCAACTTTGGATCTACACTGCTTCTTGTAGTTACCTTCTTTTCCACACCTCCAACATACCCTTACAAACTTTCCAAGAGATTTAGATCTACCCTTAGACTTAGATCTCCCACTTGAGAAATTAGATCTATTTCTTTCCTGGGAACGTCCTCTTGCAAATAATGTGTCTGTGCTATGTCCTTCCATATTATTTCGTCTCATCTCCTCCGACAACAAGGATGAGACCACTTCTTCAAACTTCAAAGAATTTGTATTACTACCTATGGCCACAACTAGACTATTCCATGAGTCTGGTAAAGAACACAACAAAGTGATACATTTATCTTCATCTAAAATTTTAATCTCAACAGATACTAACTGACTTACCATAGTATTGAAGGCATTCAAATTCTCTACCACTGAGTCTCCATCTCTAATCCTCAAGTTATACAACTTCTTTCTCAGGAATAGTTTATTTACCAGGGACTTAGACTGATACAACTTCCCCAACTTTTCCCATAAATCCTTGCCTGTAGCTTCCTATGACACATTCAGTAATACTGAATCGGAGAGACACAGTCAGATTGTGCTCTTTGCCTTATAATCCATCTTTTTCCAGTCATCTGCAGAAGTTCCTGTAGGTGCAGTACCTGGATCTACCGCGATCCACTGATCTCTGTCCACCAAAAGATCTTCCATCTTGAGCTTCCACAGCTCAAAGCTTTTCCCATTAAACTTCTCGATCTCCATCTTTGAATTTCTTTCCATTTCTTTTCACCTGAAAAATAGTACCGCAGATCTCCCAATGTAACAAGGCTTATCACAGTCCCAAGCCAAACCCTTGACCACAAAGGCGTCCCCCTGAAGCCAATAAAGCTCTGATACCAAATGTAAATTCTAACCTTGTACACTATCTACTGCAAATAGATATTCAGAAAAGAACAGAAAAGATACAATGGCAAATACAAACATTACACATAGATTTTTCCCCTAGAAACCCAAACCTGGGAAAACCAGCATATTCTATATGCATTCATTGTGTTACAATGTTTACAATACAAAATACATATAGGAGCCAGCGGCATCCAAAACCCTAACCCAATGAACTGGATTAGTCCAAAACACTAATTCCTAAACCATAAATAGAAAACCATCGACAAAGAAATCATGTTTCAAAAAACCACCTAAATATAATGCGGTCCCGAAAATGCGGTCCCAATGCGAAAAAAAGAAATTGGGGATGCTGCCCCCAAACCCCTACGCCCCCCCTCTAACCCCCCTGCATGCTCGACGCAGACGCTCAAACACTACTACTCATGAAAAGAATATAACACATACCCAACAACAGTATCGACTGCAATCTCATTTACAATGAATCCTACAATAACACTGTCTAGCCAGAAATCGACTGCGTGCGTGAATTTGTTATTGACTTTTTGTAGCTGTAAAATATTCTCAGTAGTCAATTCTACTGGTCTTATCCAATTTGTTGGATGAGTTTCCTTCAATATCAATATCTACTCCTGCAACAAATGTGGGAATTCACAAAAAAATGCCTCATGAAGATAAGTAAATACGTACCTCTCCAAATATTGGCACGATGTATACTTAGGATTTCTATTGTCTTTCTATGCAAATTCAAGCTCTTTTGTTGTTAGCCATCATTTGATATCCTATTTAGTTGGATTCCATGGTATGAACATCCCTTTATAATACTTCATTTTATTCACTGTTCTTCTCAACAAATCCCTTCCAATTTGTTCTTCTGGGTTCCATCTGACAACAAAACCATTTTTTGGACGTTTCCATGCTGACCCAGGTTCTACTTTAGGTTTCCAACAAAACCCTGCAAACCATCGACCCTTCTGGAGACCAGAAGTCATGTGGTTATGCGTTTACTCTCTTTTTACCTTTAGTTTCGTCCAAATGCATGCATTTTCATCTTAGATTAGTTTCATTTCATTCTTTAGCTTAGAAACCGTAACCAGTGGACCAGGACACAATCAGTAAATCCCAAAATAGTAATGGCTACCGGGGAAGAATTCAGATGGGTTCCCTATTCTAAACAATGTGAATTCTAATTGGGACTTCTCACTAGGGGTAACCCCTGCTGTTGATCTAGGTCACATAGACCATGTCAATAAAACAATACTTGATAACCCTTTAACCCCTAACCCTAGTATAATAATGAACTGATATAATGCTTGAAACTTAATTCCTGTGAACTACATGACCCTTAACTCCTAACTTCAAACTTGTAACACTTGTAAATCCTAACATCAAACCCTTATAAACCAAATCCATATTAATTCTAATATATAATATTTATAACCCCTATAACCCCTAAAAATTCAACATTATTACTTACAACCCTTAATACCCTTAACCATAATAACGACTAAACCCTATAAGCCAAATCAATCCCAACCCTTATATTTGATATCCAAATCACACATATATATATATCCTAAATATTATCTTCTTCTTCTTTTTGTGAGTAAAAAAAGTGGGTCCTTAAATTAATTCCAGCTGAGAGCTTACAAAAAGACCTACGCCCTATCTACTTACATATATGCCTGCATCCTATTTGCTTGCAAAGATGCTTGCAGCCTATCTGCTTGGAAAGATACCCACATCTTATTTTATTAAAGAGATGCGCGCATCCTATCTGCTTGCAAAAATGCCTGAACCTTATCAGTTTACAAAATTGCCTAAGATCAATGAGGCCAGATTGATTGTTCTGATCTCCTTCTCAATTTCGCGACTTCAAGTCTTGGCCAGATTGTCGGTTCAGATCTTCTCGAGCACCAACAATCCAATTCCGCTTTCATATTTCATGATTTCGCGTATCCCGATTTTGTGGCTTGGGATGACAGTTGCCTCCATGCTTTTAACTCTTTATAGTCAAGTTCCCGAAATCTCCTCTCATCCGATCCGAGGGACCAGATCGACGATTCAGACCTCCTCTAGCATGAATGGTTCAGATTTGATTTGGAGTTTTGCAACTTCGTGATTTTGGGGTGTAGCTCCCTTCATGCTCCGTGCTCTCGAAACCCAAGTTCACGAAATTTTCTCACATCAGATCCATTGGATCAAATCGACGGTTGAGATCTCCTCTAGCACCAATGACCCAGATCCACTTTCACCTGTCGCGATTTCGTGATTTGGGCAAACAACCCCCTATATGCTCCAAACCCTCGAGACCCGATTTCCGAAGATGTGCACACATCAGATCTATGGGACCAGATCGATGATTGAGATTTCCTCTAGCACCGACGGTCCAGAGTCGCCCTCGCATTTCACAACTTGGGCATACAACCCCCTCTATGCTCCAAATTCCCGAAACCCAAATTCCCAATGTAAGATCGTGTTAGATCTATGGGACCAGATTGACAGTTGTGATCTCCTTTAGCACCGATGGTACAGATTCACCTTCGCATTTTGTGATTTCGTGACTTGGGCATACAACCCCCTCTATGCTCCAAATTCCCGAAACCCAAATTCCCTATGTATGCTCGCGTAAAATCTATGGGACCATATCGACGATTATGATCTCCTTTAGCACCGATGGTCCAGATCTACCTTCACATTTCACGATTTCACATTTCGCGACTTGGGCATATATCCCCCACCATGCTCCAAACTCCTGAAACTCGAATGCCTGATATTCTCTTGCATCGGTTCAATGGGGCCAAAACATTGGTCCATATCACCTCGAGCTTCAATGGTCTAGATCCTCTCACTCTTGTTGTGACTTCGTAGATTTAGGAAGAAATAGCCTCCGTGTTTCTAACTCCCGATTGCAAAAATTCTTGAATCAACTGCCAACTTGTGCTCTTTTGCATTCGCTTCCGAGCTTCTAATCATTTCTAACTTTGAGGAGAAGCTAAGTTGATGAAGGTGGAGCCCCATCCTGAATAGGGTCATCCATTTGAGCTAGCTCCTCGCATTGGAGCCAAAGGGGAGTGCATTGAGACTGCCTGGAATCATGGAGGATGATCTGCTAATTAGAATCAACCCCTGCATTGGCCAATATGTCCATAACTTTGTTTGCGCTTCTCCAAATGTGAGAAAGGGGTTAGAGTTAGAGAGGGCGTGAGAAGAGCCTGGAAGTTGTAAAGAGGACTAAGCAGGCACCAACTAGGTATGATTTTCCCTGGATCTCGACCATTCAAGATTTTTGTTTCTAGGTCTATTATGATTTTGGAGTCTCCTTCAATGATCAGGAAGGTGAGGTTTTGATCTAGTGTTGATTGCACTCCTTTGATAAGACCCCAAATCTCTGTGGAATTTTTGGTATCGTATCCGAGATTTTTGGCGATGAGGCTTTGAATTTGACCAATGTTGTTTCTTATGACCGCACCATAGCTTGAGTGTCCTGGATTGCCTTTTGAAGCGCCATAAAAGTTGACCTTATGGAAGCCTTGTGGGGGGGGAAGCCACTTAGAGGGACTAAGGAATTTTGAAGAAAGGGGGGGTTGTTGTGGAGGGGTGGAAAGTGAAAAAGAGAAGCCCGAGGCATTGAGGAGCAAGAGCTCACCTGGTTCATTTGGGAAGTCATCCTTGGTCCATGAATGCAGTTGAAGAGTTTCCTGGAGATGCAGGAGGATGGTGTTCCAGAGAAGGGAGGGAGGAGAAAGCTGGGAGTGAAAGATTATTATGTTTCTCTCTTTCCATAGTTTCCAAAATATGAAGCTTGGTAAGAGTTTCTAGGTTCTGTTCAGGATAGGACTTTTGAAGGGACTAGAGCCCCAATCCCTGATGGTGCTTATGATGTTATTTTTAACTCGTCTGGTTTTTCTAAAGAACTGAATGGCTTGGTTCCAGATTTTCTCACTGAGTAGACAATTATTTAGGAGGTGCTCCATGGTTTATGCATGGAGATGGCACAGTTGGAAGATTGAGGGGCGGATGAAGCCTCGTTTTTAAAGATTGTCCCAAGTTAAGATCTTGTTATGAAGTAGAAGCCAGAAGAAAGTAGAGATTTTGGGCCAGAGTTTTGATTTCCATATTGTTGTCTAGACGCTATGTTTCTGAAGGTTATGGAGTTTCTCCTGAAGAGTGTATCCCTCTTTGAGAGTGAAGCTTCCATGAGGGGTGTATCCCCATCTGAGAATGTCTTGGTCTGTGCTTTTTTGGATTCGCCTTTGGGTTGTGGCTTGTTTCCAGTGCTGTAGGTCACAGTCCATTTCCACTTGGAGTTCCTGATGAGTATATTTACAGCTTCTCCACAGAGAGTTGTTGGGGGTATCTGTCCAAAAATCTACCACTTTGAGAGTGGCCAGATCTTCAATGTGATTTTCGTAGGATTGTAGATTTTCATGCAGTTGTAGGGTTGGCAGTTGTTTCCAGGAGTCCATCCAGAATAGGGAATTATGGCCATTGTGAACTTCCTAGAAGGTGTGTTCCTGTATGAGTGGTTGGTTTTTCCAGGCCGCATTCCAGATGTTGGAGCTTTGGTTTTTCCCCTGCATTCTTATGAGTTGATTTTGATGCGTGTTTGGGGCGTATTTTCATTTCCAAAGTTTTGCCCAGATCTCTGCTGATGTTTTGATCCATCTCCACCAAATTCTTGCTCCCATGGTGTTGTTTAATTTTCCAGGGTCCTGAAGGCCTAGACCACCTGAGGATTTGGGCTTGCAAACCATGTCCCAGCTGAAAAGGGCCCATTTTTTGTCCGGGTTGTGGCCATGCCATAGAAATTTTCTTTGCAGATTCCTTATTTTATTTATTATTGATTGGGGGGCATCTAGGGATGAGAAGAGGTAAGTTGGGATGGCTTGGAGGACTCACTTTAAGAGAACCAATTTGGTTGGAAGGTTGAGGGAGAGAAAGGTCCAGTTGTTGAGACGGTTGGAGATGGAGAGTAGGAGGGAGTCCTAGGAGATGTTTCTGGCTTCCGAGTCAAAGTGAGGGAGTCCTAGGTAGCAAGAGGGCAGAGTGAAAACATGGGTATTCAGAAGTTGAGAAAGGTGTTGTTGTATTTCTACCGGAGTATTAAAAAGGACGAGTTGCGATTTGGCAAGATTGATGGTGGTGTCGGAGGCTTTGTTGAAGTCGGAGAAGATGAAAATTATTTTGGTTGCTTCTTGCACGGTGGGGGTGTTAATTAGCAGTGTGTCATCGAAAAATTGGTTATGGGAGGCTGCCGGTTGTAATCCATGAAGGGGGAGGCCATGGAGGGATCCATTTTGAATTGAGGCCTTGATATAGCGACCTAGACCTTCAACCATTATGATAAAAAGGAAAGGGGAGAGAGCGTCACCTTCCCTTATTCCTCTTGAGGGGGAGAAGGGTTGGGAGGGGACACCATTGACGAGGATCAAGAAAAAGGTTGAGGAAATGAGTTTCATTATCCAAGATATCCAATCCTTGTTGAAACCAAAAGTCGATAGGAGAGCTTTCATGTATTGCTAGTTTAATTTGTCGAAAGCTTTTGAAAGGTCAAGTTTTAGAATCATACTTGGAGTGCAGGTGATTTTGAGTGAGTGAATGATTTCATGGAAAAGAATGACATTGTCCATGATTTTCCTTCCTTCAACATATCCTGATTGCTCCTTGGAGATGATGAAGGAGAGAATTGGTTTAAGTCTCAGAGCTATGACCTTGGAGATGATTTTGTAGATCACATTGCAAAGAGATATGGGTTTGAAGTTCTTTGGATTTGTGACCCTTTCTTATTTGGGAATAAGAGTTAGGAAAGTGGCATTTGGTGCTAAAAGAACTTTTCCTGAGCTACGATATTCCTCCACCAACTGCCACACTTCCTCCCTTAACATAGGCCATGAGGAGTGGAAGAAGTCTATTGTGAAACCATCTGGACTTGGAGCTTTGCTTGTGCATAACTCCTGAATGGCCAGATCCACTTCAGCTTGCATTATTGGTGTCATGAGAGCCTTATTATGTTCTTGGGTGATTATAGTTGGGATATTTTGGGTCACCTGCTCTATTGATGAGGTGTAGTCCACATTGGGTTCTGAGAGGATATCCTTGTAGAAATCTGTTAGTTCGTGCATTATTTCTTGATGGGTTAACAAGGTGTCGCCTTGCGAGTCATCCAGATTTGTGATATGATTGATGAGGCGTCTATGGATCATGGAGTGGTGGAATAATTTGGTGTTTTTCTATCCCTCATTGAGCCATTGAACCCAAGATTTATGCCTCCATAGGATCTTTTCCTGCTTGTGTCTTTCTTCTAGTTTCCTTTTGAATTCATTCTCCTCTTTTTGTTGAGTGATTGTATATCCTGCCTGAATGATTTGTCCCTAAAGGTTCTCTAGTTTTTGTTCTAGCATTTTCCTTTCCTAGAAAATGTTCCCAAAGACCTCTTTGTTCCATTTGCGTACCTATTGTTTGAAATATTTAAATTTTTGCTGGAAGCAATACATTTTTGTGCCTTTCTGAGTTTCCATAGTGCTCCACTAGTGATGGGATAGCTCCTGGAAATCTAGATGGGAAAGCCAAAATTTCTCAAATATGAAGGGTTTAAGCTTCGGGGTAGCAATAGTCTCAACCCAGAGCTAAACCGGCCAGTGGTTTGAGCATGCCTTTGGGAGGATGTTGGACTCTGTTATGGGGACTTCCAGAAGGAGAGTTTCTGAGATGAGGAAGCGATCAAACCTGCATGCTATTTGTTGGTGACCTGATATTTTGTTGGTCCAGGTGTAGGTGTCATTACCATTCTCAATATCTACCAATCTGAGGTTTTCTATGAGTTCCTAGAATTTTGCGTTGTCCTACTCCAGGCATTTTTTTCCCCCTCGTTTCTCCTCCAGCGTGAGGATCATGTTGAAGTTGCCCCCTATTATAAATTTCTTGCCTTCTAGTAAAGAACCTAGGTAACCTAGGCTCTGAAGAAAGAGGTCTTTGTCTTGGTTTCTCTGTGGTCCATAGGCATTTGTGATCATTCCCTCCTTGTTCAAACCAATGGCTCTATAGTGCATTGTGATGGTGCATGGGGTGAAGAGGCCTTGATCAAGGATGATTGTAGTAGTATGCCATAGGATGGCCAGGCCTCCTAAAGCCCCTTTGGAGTCTGTTTGATAGGATTCACAGTTGCACCAACATATTTTGATGATATCTTCTGTTGTTTTCCCTGCACATTTTGTCTCTTGAATTGGGAATATATTAGGGTCTTCCATTTTGATGCAGTTTCAAAGAATCCTCTGTTTGGATATTCCATTTAGGCCTATGATATTCCAGGTGAGGATCTTCATAGTTAACAATTTGGTGGGTGGGAAAAGGAGCTCTCTGAGAGCCTGTGGATCTGTCCCGAGTTGATCATGTAATTTCCTATCTCCCTTATTAATTGATGAGTTGGTTTTTTGCCCCTTTGTTTGTTGTCTTTTGGTTGTTTTCTTGGATCTGGGTTTGGGTTTGTGCTCATCCCTAGCCTAGATGTATCCCCTACTGATGAGTCCAAAAACACTTTATGAACTTTCTTGAGTTGGTCCTCTGGTAAGGTTTGGAGATCCTTCTTGTTGAGTGCTTCCTCTAACCTGTCTAGGTCAATTTCTGCTAGGTCCTACTCATCCATTTCCATGGTTGTATCTTCCTCTCTTTCTGGTGATTTCCCTGAAGTTGGGTGAGTTTGTGGATCTGCTTGGTTTGCTGGAGTTTGGTATTCTTATGCCGGCTGGTCTTCCTTATGCTTGTTGGGTTCTTTTCCCGTGGTCTTGTGGGGGTTTTCCACCTCTTCTGCCTCTGGGAGGCGGTTAAGGGATTCAAATGAGTTATTATTTGGGTTCTTTCTTCTGTTGTTGGTTGTGGTTTTATTCTATGCTTGTGTTCTTCGGTTTTGAACCTGAGTGAATCCTTCCTTTGGTTTTTCTCCAACTTCCCTCTTGGGGTGGACATTGAGAGGGAAATCTCTGAAAAGGTGTCCATGTTCATGGCATTTTCGACATCTGAAAGGGATGTGTTCATAGTCTATGGTTTGGGCCCATTCCTCATCTTGGTATTATAAAGTAACTGTGCCTGGCAAAGATTTGGAGATGTTCATGTAGACACATATCCTAGCATAAGAGGTGTATTTTATTTTCTTAGTAGCTTTAGAATATTTGACATATTTACCAAGGGTATTGCCTATGCCCAGTAAAATTTCCTCTAACCAGAACTGTTGGGGCAGGGAGTAGAGGTGAATCCATACCAGTGCGTATACGAAGTTTTCCTTTTCTGGGAAGAAGCGATCTACCCAGAAGCATAGGTAGAGAACAACCGAGTTGTAGAAGTATGGTCCCCCTTCAAAGATTCAGTCCTTGTCCTCCAGGTTGTAGAATATTATTGTAAAGAAACCTTTGGAGCTTAGTTGAAGCTCATATTCTCCCTTGGGGTTCCACCATGCCTTTATCCAGCAAGTTAGGTCCTTTTCTGAGTGTCAGAGACCTAGAAATTTTCCTATGAGGTCATGGTCTTGCATGAACTGCATATGCTCCCCTATCCTGGTGGTTTTGATGACATACTTGGGCACAATCAGGGCTTGAGGGATACATTTTCCAGGTATCCAGACCCGAGATTCTTTTGGATACGAGGATTCAACATCCGTGCTCTATTCCTTGCTTATGTCCATTTCTTCCTACATATATTGATCTAGTAAGTACAATGGTGGTTCAAAGGAAGGTCGACGCGCTAGCGAGTTCTCCGGATCATTGGTGGCGATGTTTCGGTAGGAGGGGGCCTTCTCCTCCTCGTCAATGCCCATACTTCTGAGTCGGTCAGTGCTGCAGGGATGAGGCAATCCGCATGTTTCAAGGGAGTTAGATAAGGTTAGGGCAGGCGAGAGTCGGGAGCATGAAGAAACCCTAAAGTTGCAGAGCCGAAAAACCCTGGGTAATTTTTTTTTCCAATTCCTAAATATTATCACATAACTCTTATTAACCAATAAATATCATCCCTTAACTAATATAACACTTATAATTGATAACCTCTCTAATCTCTTATGCCTACCATATGTACCCCTTAATTCATAAACCCCTAACATCTAACACTTATGATCCCTACTACCCTTAGTCCTTATAACTTCCATCACCCTAAACGCTTACCATTTTTCCCATTATGCATAACACCTATACCTATTAATACAATTAAAACTTACCCCTTCTAATTTATAACCTCTCTAAACACTAACACCAATAAATACTAACAACTATAACCACACTGTCATTTAACTATCAATTTGTCTTATTATTAATCCCAAAAACTCTTTAATCCTATAATAATTCCCAACACTTGGTGCATAGTTAACCCTTGACCCATTGCTCCCTAATCTCAATCCCAACAAGCTCTTCCCTTATAACCCTTAAACATAAATTTCTATATCCCCTAAACTTATAAACCATTTCTCTAACACTTAATTAATGACATGTGTACCCATTGAATAATATATCCTCAAAATTGCATATAAATACTAAATACCAATGTTTATAACCCTTATAAATCCTAAAACTATATCCTAACCCTAAGAACATATAACCCCTATAACAACTATCCCTTAATCCTTATCTTTTATAACCCCAAACCCTTATAATCCTTATAAATTTAAACTTGTATACAAAATATACTCTATAATGCCTAACTCTTAATCCCTATAACACATAACTTCTTTCCCTCAATTCTTATAACATTATAACCCCTAAAACACATAACGTATATTAGTCATACCTTTAACAACAATAGCCCTTAATCCTTATAATAAGTAAACAATAATCCTTCTATCCTCTAATCCCTATAACTACCAACCCCTATAATTCATAGCCTATAACCCTTGTAACCTCTAATTTCTAACTCCTAAACCTCACCCATAAAAAGTATATCATATTCCTTATAAACCTTAATGTGTTATACCCTAGCTACTAAATGCTTCCCCATATGACTAATATAACCCTTGAACTATAAAACTCATATCATCCTTACTTCCCCATATGAACAATATAACCCTTGAACTATAAAACCCATACCACTCGTAACTATTTGTGTATGTAACCTATAACAAATAATAACATAGTTACCAACTTAACGAGAACTTATAGAGTTCTTGTTTTTTGGGGGTCCAATTTTTTACCCCGTTTTTTAAAATGGTGCTACGGGTGGCACCCCCCACCCTGCTTTTTTTAAAATGGTGCTACCTAGTGGCACCTCCCCTCCATTTTTAGGTGTTTTTTTGATATTTGAAATTTTCATCCATAATGTTTCCACAATATTTTTAAAGTTTATTTTTCATATATTTTCATTTTTCAAATATATATTTTTTATTCAACGCTGTTTTTAGTCATTTTTTCATGTTTCCTTCAATCTCAAAAACATTAATTTTCAAAAATATTTTTTACCATTTACTTTTTTGAAGTTACGATTTTTCATATAATTTTGTCTCCTTAATTAATTTATTGTTCCATACTTTTTAAATATAGTGGAAAACATCATTTTTAACACATTGTTTACCTTTACTTCAATACATTGAAAAAAATTGTAGTTAAATAATACTATTTTTGAATATTTAACAAAAAAATACACATTTTATAGCCATATATAATAAAAAACCTATACATTTTGGTACATATTCCTTAAAATATCATACCAAATAAAGCATTTTTATGGACATAATTGAACAAAAAAGGTCAAAATTTTATAAAAAATTATCATTTTCTTTCATATTTTTATATATTTGAAGTAAAAAATGACAACATTTAATAAAATTTTCCAATGTATAGTGATTCACATACAAATAAAATGAAAAGAAAAACAATAAAAAGATTCATCATAAAACAACAATAGATACATATTTATTCTTATTTTAAAATCTGAAAGTAAAAACATTACAATTATAGCTCATCAAAAATTTGCAAAATTGTGCATCGTCTTCAAGGGAATCTTAAAACTAATAAAAAATATCATATATCCCAAATTCATGATTCTCAACAGACACATTATCATCTTCTTCGACATCATTTTGTGCTTCCATTGTGTCATTTTGTTCTTCTATTGGCTCTTTGATATCTGCAAGTTCTCCAAAGTGATCCTTTCCAATCATTCCTCCTAATGGTAATTGAGGTTCCTTTGACAATTTTCCCACCTTTGATTCACTAAAATCTCCTTTCCTCAAGCCAACTTCTTGCATTTCATCTCATAGAGCTGGAATAACATTAATTCTTTGTTGAATAAAATTGCACTACATTGGGTCACTTTCAATGGCTATGCAATTCCTTCCTTTTTGTAAGCAACACATTAATGTTGTACCTAATCACCAAATAAAAAATAAATAATGAAGTTAGATACTGTAAAAATACATAAATTAAAAGTAATATAATATTGGAGTATGATTTCATAAATATTAGATCATAATTCTTACCTGAACCCAAAAACAAATCCAAAACCTAATCTCGTTCATTTGAAAATGTATCTATAAGATAATTAATTAATTCTTGTGGTTTTTGATAAATGTTAACCATATCTCCTTTCAAATCGTTTTCCTCATATGTTAGCTTTTTAACCACAACATTGTATACCAATATATGAGTAGGAGTCTCTCCATCCTTTGCATTGACAAGAATAGAGTTATAAGAATCATCTTTTGTCTAGGTTGCAATATGTATACTGCCAAAATCACGTTTAAACGATTCTCTATTGGAGATATGAATATTAGGCTTGTGCCTGTAATATAAATAAGTGAAAATTCAATTAACTTGTGAATTAATAAAATTGTTTTCTAACCTTAATTGCTAAACATACACTTTCAATATCTTACCAAATAAACTGCATCCTTGTCTTTTCTTTCCCCTTGAAACTTGATTGTACTAATCCTTGTTGTGTGTCTAAATGAAATACTAGAAATATCCAAAATGGTGATGTTGTAACTTCGGTAAATCCCATAACCACTTTATTGAAAGCTTGGTAAGTATAAGACTCAATATCATATCCAATGTTTTGGATATTATAACCATGAGGGATATTTGCAATAACTAGGGAGTATTCCTTTTTAGGAACAATATTTGCAAGTTGTTCACAATCACTTAATATCACTTTATATTGAATAGTGTCGGGCCCATTCCAAATGTAGTGATCAAGGGTGTCATCAAGTTGAACATTTTGAACATCTCTCCCTCTTTCTCTTTAAAACTTGGCTTTTTGAATAAAACTTTTGAAAGTTTAAGGTACTCCATCTGCATTCTTCTTTGGCATATTTAATGAAACAAACAAACATATAGTTATATATCTATAACTATTAAAATAAAAATAAATTAACTTAAAAACAAATAATATGAATGTCATAAATCAACATACCTTTTTGAATGCAACAAAAAATTATTTCAATACTGTTGTAGAGATTGAATCTGGATAGTTGAGTTTAACATCATCCCAACTTTCTTCATTCAACATCTTGACCATTTCCTCTTGTATTCTCATATACACCTTGTGACTAAATAAAAAAATAATAATTTTATAATGATATATATAAAAAAATACTTAGAATAGTCCTTGAGGTGTAGGACAGTCAGTGAAATATTGTGTTGTTAAGACACTCCATGATGCTAAAGTCATCGGTTCGAAATCTACAGGGAAAAAAATTCCAGCCATGTTAAGGGTTGGTGTGGCTCAGGCCAAGTGCGATCCCCGAGTGATTTTTATGGCTTAGATGCCCCTGAGTCACGGTTTCTCAACCAAAGTCTAGTCCCATAGGTCACAGACAAACTAGCAAAAAAAAAAAAAATACTTAGAACATTGATATGTTAAATTGAAAATATTAATTTTCTTGTCCTAACATAAATAAAAATAACTCAAAAAAATAACTTTTTAAATTCATCACACATTCCTTCCATTGACAATTCTCCTGACCTAACATGTGATAATATAGTTATGATAAGTTTATCATCCTTCAATCCTTTTATTAATCTCCAAGGTGGTATAGTCATATCATTTGAAATATTTTTTATGTCAGGACCTATCTTACTTGCGCCACATATCAATGTTTGAGCCTTCTTAACTCTCTAATTTTTTATATATTTGTTGATGATTACAATTGTGTGAGACATCCTTCAGAACATAGACTGAGTGAGTATTCCTGAGAGAGATCCCATGAGTTGGGTGTTCCCATGAGATGGGTGTGTTGTTCCTCTCTGAAATGGAGAAAGAACATTGTGTGCCCCTGTGTGGGGTGATGAAGCCCATGAGTTGGTTGTGCCCATGAGATGGGTGTGTGGTTCCTCTCTGAGATGTAGATGGAACATTGTGTGCCCCTGTGTGGGGTGAGGAATCCCATGACTTGGGTGTGTCTCTCTCTATGAGACAGAGATGAAACGATGTATTGGTCTCCTCTATGCAGAGAGTTGAGATGACGTGATACTCCAGATGATTCTCCTGTGAGATGTAGTGAGAAAGAGATCTATTGAGTAGGACGTGCCAGTGGCTGAGAACAGGTGAACGCAATCCTAGTGGTTGAGAACTAGTGAGTGTGATTCTCATGTGAGACGCAGTGAGATAGAGATGTGGACGTCCATGTGGTTGAGCAAAAATGGATATTCCCCTAGTGGTTGAGCACTAGTGGATGTATGAGATCCATTGCTATATTGTTCAAGAGTCAAACTTACCTGTAACCCTATTTTTGATGTAAAGGGTACATGTCGGCCCCACCATAAAGTGAAAGATAATTAATGTAAAATATAATTAATATGGTAATTATTAATTATATTGTGATTTATTGAGGTCAGCCTTGTTGTGCCAATAGAAACTACTTTTGATATATCCAGTCTAATATAAATAAAGGTAAAATCCCCATTGAGGAATCATAACACAAGTTCAAGTTTGGAAATTCCAGCAAGTACTTGTTCTTGGGCTGAAGTGCACACCTCTCTTGGGCGCTAGTCTTCTAGGGTTTGTGAGCACCCTTTTGTGTGCTAGGTTTATGGTGTGGGAGGTATTTCTCCTGAATAATATAGAAAAGGATTGGTTGGTTTTTCTTCCCTTTTTGGGAAGGGTTTCCCAGGATACTTCTTATGTACTTGTGCATGGTATTTCTTCTTGTGATCTTGGTTGTTGCAACAAATTGTTAATGGTGAAACTGCAATTGTCTATGGTTCAAGTAAAATGATAAAAATGGAATGAAATTCATGCTTGAGCATAGATTATTGAAAAATCAACATGGTATCAGAGCATAGCTCTTGAAGAACCCATTGCACAAGAAAATTCCATTCATCCTCTCACTTCTACAAAACCGTACGACCCTCCTAGGGTTTCCAAAAATTTCGTATGACCTTCCTTTTTGAGGTGTTTCAGCACTTGATACTTGGACAATGGGGATAAAAAGTGCATAGGAGTGTACGACCTCCTTCACCACACCTCCAAAAATCTTTGGATTGCATTTCTGAGCATTTTGATTTTTTGGCCCTAGGGTTTCTAGGGTTTCACAAATTTCTACAAAAATTTCAGAATTAGGGTTTCTACAACTCATTGAAGGAGATCTTTAGATCACCAGTGTTCTCCTATCTTTCAAGGGTTATTGTTGGCAATCATAAGTCCAAAAAAAACCTAAAAGTGTTAGCATATCCTAGTCGTTAGGTTTTCTAGCCCAATTGACAAGGGTTTGTGAAGAATCTAAAAAAAAAATATGATGAACATAATCATGATGGAAGACAATCTCAGTGGATAAAAAAAACTTAGTTCCTGGAAGCCAAGACTTCAAGGAGATGAAGACATCAACATCTCAACACTCTCAGGTATGGTCCCTACCAATGATAATACTTGGTTAATTGGCAGTGGTGCCTTCAGGAAGATGATTGGTTTTCGAGATCACTTGACATTTTTTGTTGAGAAAGAGACACATCTACATGTTTTCCTTGGAGACGATGCTAGATATAATGTGAAAGGGGTTGGAAATTCTACCTTCCAACTAGATTCATATATTTATCTTCAACTAAATGAAGTACTATATGTACTTGGTATGAAGAGGAACCTTGTCTCCATTTCTTCCTTGGAAGACAAAGGCTACAAAGTTACCTTTTCAGAAGGAAGAGTTCTTGCATGGCACAAATAATCTCATATAAATTATGCCAAAGTAATTGGTGTTCGAGAAAGTATCTTGTACAAATTAACCATCAGACTAGTCCAAGCCCTGTTACATGACACTATCAACTTGAGTGAGCTATGGCATAGAATACTTGCTCACATTCATTATAGATCTCTCCCATCTCTAGGGAAAATGGTAACATGCCTTCCATAGATACAGATTCAACATAAAGGTGTTTTCAAAGGTTTTTCTCTTGGAAAGAATGTTAAAGGGTCCCTCTTCAGTAGTGACAATAGATCCAAGGAAATCTCGGACTTGATACATTTAGATGTATGTGGCCCAATAACTATTTCCTCTCTGAATGTGTATTTGTACTATGTATTCTTCATAGATGATCACTCTCAGAAAACTTGGATTTACTTCTGAAGAACAAGGATGGAGTCCTTGCAAAATTTCAAGAATTCAAAGCTCAGATTGAGAACCTGATTGGAAGAAAGATCAAGGTACTAAGATAAGATAATGGAGGAGAATACACCTCCAAGGATTTCAACAATTTCTGTATTGAAGCAAGGATCAAGAGGGAATTCATAGTTCCTTACAACCCTAAAAAAAATGGGGGTTGCAGAGAGTAAGAACAAAACTATCATCGAGGCAACCAAAGAAATGATACATGATCAGAGTCTACCTATGACCCTATGGGAAGGAGTATGTATGATAGCATTGTATGTTCAGAATAAGAGTCCTCGTCAGATCTTGAAGACATAACTCTAGAAGAAGCCTTCACCAGAGTGAAGCCTTCACTAGAGTGAAGCCTGAGATTGGACACTTCAGGATATTTGGGTGCCCAATATATTTTCATGTACCCAAAGAGAAGAGATCCAAACTAGAACCTTCAGGAAGAAAGGGTACATTTGTGGGAATCAGTGAATCTTCAAAATAATATCGGATATACATTCCTCTTCAGAGACAGATTGAAATAAGCAGAGATGTTACTTTTGAGGAAGAGATAGCCTTCCAAAGATCTAAAGAATCTTAGATGGAAATTGACAGTGAGACAATGCCTTCTACCCCTTCAGCAGTTCAAAGGGAGGCAAACATTATTCCAGTTGATCCAATTATTCCAACTGATCTAATTTCTCCAATTGACATGCACAAAGATATTGCAATAGGACATAAAAGGCCTGCTTGGGCCCAACAAACTCTACAAGAAGCATAGGGACATACAACCTCTCAAGGGACAACCATAGAGAGAAAGATACTAAAGAGATTCTCAAGCTACCTTTCAGCCATGAGCCACATCATTGACTCTGAGCCTTCTTGTCATGGAGAAGCTTCAGGTGAAAAGGTATGGAAAGATGCCATGATAGAAGAATATCAATCTATATTGAAAAATGATGTATGGGATATTGTTCTGAGACCAGAAGGAAAGTCTGTAGTGACTTCCAAATGGATTTATAAAATCAAGCATGCAGCTGATGGAAGCATCGATAAATACAAAGCGATATCTGTAGCCAGAGGATTCTCGCAAGTAGAGGGAGTTGACTATGATGAGACATTTTCTCCAATAACCTGATACACTTCCATATGTTTTATCATTTCACTAGTTTCTTCCATGGGTTGGAAACTACATCATATGGATGTAAAGACAACCTTTCTCAATGGTGAAATTAAGGAAGAAGTTTATATCGAGCATCCAGAAGGATTCGTTATACACAACGACCAATCTCATGTGTGTAGGTTGAAGAAAGCCCTGTATGGACTAAATCAAGCACCTCGTGCTTGGTACGAAGAAATGGATGGAGTCCTGATGAGTTTGGGTCTCAATAAAAATGTTGTTGATCCAAACCTATATTATCACATTGATGGCGATGAGTTCTTAATCTTGGTCCTATATTTGGACAACCTTTTCCTCACTGGTTTAGAGAGACTCATTGTTGATTACAAATAAGTATTGACTACTAAATTTGAGATGAATGATTTAGGCTTAATGCATTACTTCTTGGGACTAGAAGTATGGCAGAGGACAGATGAGATTTTCCTGAGTCAAGGAAAATATACTGTGGATATATTGAAAAAGTTTGGTATGACAGAATGCAAATCCATGCCTACACCAATGGTGATGGATTTGAAGAAGATGAGTCATTTTGATTAAGGAGAGATTGATCCACACTTGTACAAACAATTGATTGGATCACTAATTTATTTGGTTAACACCAAACCTGATATATGTTATGCATTGAATTTGCTTAGCTAGCTTATGAGTCAATCGAGACAGACTCACTGGATAGCAGCAAAACATGTATTGAGATACCTAGGATGCACAGTTGGATATGGCCTGAGATATGCCTCCATTGTAGACTTGAGCTTACAAGGATATGTTGATGCAGATTGGGCAAGGAGCGCAGTGGACCGAAAGAGCACCTTCGGTTGTTGCTTTACTTTAGGGTTTGCCATGGTTTCCTGGTGCAGCAGGAAACAAAGCTTTATGGAATTGAGTGTGGAAGAGTACATAACATTAGAGGAAGAGTACATAACATTGAGTGTGGAAGTCCACGAAGCAGTGTGGCTTCATAAAATTCAGACAAATTTATTCGATCATGAGATGGATCCTACTACTATTCATTGTGATAACCAAAGTTGTGTGAAGCTCTTTGAGAACCCTATGTTTCATGATAGATCGAAACACATCGAGATAAAATATCACTATATCAGAGACATGGTGCAGAGGAAAACAATATAGGTGCAGTACCTTCCTACCAATGAGCAGATTGCAAACATCTTCACCAAATCATTTGCCAAGACAAAGTTTGAGTACTTCTATGAGAGACTTGGCCTAGTGGAGAATGCCTCACTATCTAAGAGGGAGTGTTGATGATTACAACTGCATGAGACATCCTCTAGGACACAGACTGAGTGAGTCAGCCTAAGAGAGCCCATGAGTTGGGTGTGTCCATGAGATGGGTGTGTTATTCCTCTCTAAGACGGAGAAGGAACGTTATGTTCCCCTATGTGGGGTGAGGAAACCCATGAGTTGGGTGTGCCCATGAGATGGGTGTGTGGTTCCTCTCTGAGATTAAGATGGAATGTTGTGCACCCCTGTGTGGTGTGAGGAAGCCCATGAGTTGGGTGTGTCGTTCTGTCTAAGACAAAGATTAAATGATGTAATGGTATCCTCTGTGCAGAGAGTTGATATGATGTGATACTCCAAATGATTCTCCTGTGAGACGCAGTGAGAAAGAGATCTGTTGAGTAGGACGTGCATGTGGCTGAGCACATGTGAACGTGATCCTAGTGGTTGAGCACTAGTGAGTGTGATTCTCTTGTGAGACATAGTGATATAGAGATGTGGATGTCCCTGTGGCTGAGCATTATTGGTTGTATGAGATCCATTGCTATATTTTTCAAGATTCAGACTTACCTGCAACCCTATTTGTGACGTAAAGGGTACAGGTTGGCCCCACCATAAAGTGAAAGATAATTAATGTAAAATATAATTAATATGGTAATTATTAATTATATTTTGATTTATTGAGGTCAGCCATGTTGTGCCAATAGACACTACTTTTGATATGCCCAGTCTAATATAAATAAATGTAAAATCCCCATTGAGGAATCATAGCACAAGTGCAAGTTTGGAAATTTCAGCAAGTACTTGTTCTTGGGTTAAAGTGCACACATATCTTGGGCGCTATTATTCTATGGTTTGTGAGCACCCTTTTGTGTGCTAGGTTTATGGTGTGGGAGGTCTTTATCTTGAAGAATATAGCAAAGGATTGGCTGGGTTTTCTTCCCTTGTTGAGAAGGGTTTCCCAGGATACTTCTTGTGTACTTGTGCATGGTATTTCTTCTTGTGATCTTGGTTGCTGTAACAAATTGTTAATGGTGAAACTGAAATTGTCTATGGTTCAATTAAAATCCTAAAAATGGAATGAAATTCATGCTTTGTCTAGCTTATTGAAAAATCAACAATATTTTCCCATAGGGTGAATATCTCATCTATCAAATCCCATACCTGTCCAGTTCTAAATCCCAATTGAAAATAGCTATCCACAACTCTAAATATATCACTTTGCAATTTTTTTCTTTTGTATTTCAATCATCAAGTGGGAATCCTATTTCCATACAACATTGCTTCTGAAACTTGACATCAACATTTGATGTCTCCCCACGACATATTTCAGAAAACTCATCATGGATAAATCTCACACTTTGAATGATACTCATAGACATTTTGTACTCATTGTCTGTGTTATGATCCCATGCCAATAAATTTGCTTCTAAATTGTTAAACAAACATAAATGATGTATTTGACTATCTCAAAAAGAGGATTATTGGGATATTCTTGCATCAATTCTCTTCTAGCCTCTGCAGAATAATTTCCTCCAATCACATAATATTTGTAGTCAAAACATTTTGATCTATCAATTTTTTCCCTCGTAGGAACTTCCATTGGGTCAACAAGAACTAGGTAGTCAACCACATGTTCATATGGATTGTACCTAATCAATGCTTTCAAATTGTGAATATGCAAGTGATGTGGTTTTCTAATTTGATATTTTTCTTTCCCTTCTGTGGGTTTATAAAGTTGTTTCACATTCAACTGAAATGTGTGGCCATCATCAACTAAATTCACTATCCTCATTCTAGTTCGAATGGTATTTTGTGTTGTTTTCACAATACCATCCTATAGATTATCTCCTGGTATTATTATTTTTCTTCTACCTTTAGGACTTTCACTATAATACTCTGAGCTAACGATGGTTTCTTGAACATCATCAAAAAAAAAAATCGTTCTCTTATGATTTAAATGTGTTTCATCTAAATCAACAATTTATTCATAATAAATAGGAATGGACTCATCGCCGGCCATCACTCTTTTTTTTGTTTTTTATTAATTCGGTTGGTTTTCATTGATGTCAACCCTTGAAGAAATTCCGATAGCAAATTTCGGTAGCACAAAGGTTTGGGTAATGGACCCAAGTTTGTTTGATGGATAATGGTATGAGTTTTGATATATTTGCACGTAATACTATTCTATATGGATAGTACATGCCATGCCATTTCCGGTGGTATGTGGAACATCACATAACTCCTCATGGTTAGAGAGTTATGGCCATGTGAAGTTGGAGAACCCTCACGAGTCATCTAAAAGCCCGAAAAGGTCAAAGTAGTCAAAGTGTTTGTAAAGAATAAATTATTTAAATAATAAATTCAAGTGATGAGTGTACTATAATTCAAAGAGGATGCAAAATAAATTATTTAAGTAATAAAGTTAATGGAGAAATTACTAAGTGGACAAGTCGTTAGAAGTGGGTTAGCCCTAAAATAAGGAAAGTGGTTTAAGAGATTTTCGAAGGTAAATAATAAAGTGAAGTGATGAGTGTACTATAAGTCAAAGTGGATACAAAATAAGTTATTTAAATAATAAATTTAATGGATAAATTACTAAGCGGACAAGTGGTTAGAAGTGGGTTAACCCTAAAATAAGGAAAGTGGGTTAAGATGGTTAAAAAGTAACCCCTTGAGGAAGCTACATGAAAGTATAAACAAGAGACAAGGCTATCTCATTTTAATTACACTTGAGCATATTGAATATCTACAAGTGACTAAGGTAACCAAAGGATATCTAAGGCAAATTTCAGAGGGAAGGTGAAGTAAAGAGGGCTGAAATTCAAGGGAGGATAAATTCTTTTGATGATGCTTTCTAAGGTGTGTTATTTATGTTGGATCATGTTGTCATTGATGCCAATGGTTTGATTGATTGATGTAAAGTAATTGATTGATGTCAAAGGATTGATTGATTGATGATTGATGTAATATAATATGTATTGTCCTTGATGAGAGTGCATAGATGAAGATGGATCAATGAGTTGTCATTGATACATGATGAAGATGGATCGATGTGGTTTCATTGGTATATGATGCATTGTTGGAAAAATATATAGACGACTCATTATTGTCTTATCATGATTGATAAGGTGCACAAATGGATGAACTCCAAAGTGGTCCCCTTATGCTGAAAACCCTCACGGGAAAATGCTTTATGGATTGAGTTATCCTAGAAGAATGGTTGGAGGACCCATGCTTGTATGAGGAATAATGAGATGAATATCAAGGAAATTGTTGGTGAAACTATCCTATATGTATAGTGCTTGTCATGCCATTTCTGGTGGTATGTGGAATGTCACATAACTCCTCATGGTTTGAGAGTTATGGCCTTATGAAGATGAAGGACCCCCACATGAAGGCGTGAAGCCCCCAAGGTCAAAGAAGTCAAAGTGACCTAAAAGAAGAAATGATAAAATAAGGTGACAAAATCAAGAAGGAATATTTATAGAAAGTGGTTAACCCTAAAAATAAGGAAAATAGGTTAAGTGACCTAGAAATGGGTTA
>SNQJ01S0030432.1:165881-177466 GCA_010110895.2 Picea sitchensis | reverse complement strand
AAGTATAAATAAGATAGCAATGGTCTCTTGTACATCATCCTTTTTGTGGATCAATGGAGAGCTTCTTGTGGGAATATATTTTGGAGTATTGATGGAGAGCTTCTTGTCAGAGCTTCTAATGCAGGAGCATCGCCAACTCATCAAGTGAGCCAACACATCAAGCGGAGATCAACTGGATAAACAAACCCAAATTTTGAAGTGCTTTGGGATTGTAGCGCAAGTCTTTAATGAAGCCATTTTATGGAGGCACATTGTATATTGTATTGGACCTTGAGCCTTAAGCTCTCATCCTTTGGTAGATAGGAGGCATTTAATAGATTTAATGCTGGTAGATAGGATTTTAAGTCTAGATTTGATAGTTTAGAGTTTGAGAGGGAAAACAGATATAGACACCCTCATTGTACCTTTGTAAGATAGCAGAAGTAGTGAATAGAAGAGGAAGCATTCAAGAGAAGGGGGAGCAACCAGAGAATATTGTATGAAGAACACCCATGTACATGCATTTGAATTAATGGAAGGAAGCTTTGATTCAAGCTCATGGTTTGTGTTGTTTTCTCTGTGTATTGATGTTATGCTCAGGAATGTTTGTTTTCTTGTTATGCATTTTCTTTGTATATGTTGTGCATGTGATTTCATGTTTCAAACTGAAGTCTGAGAGGGAGATGAAATGAGTTTCAATTTGTTCTCTATCTGAGCCAGGAGATTCCTGCAAGGTGTGCAGTTGAATTCATCCGCAAGGAGTGCGTTGATGAAAGCTCAGTAGTTTAACTTTTGTTCTCACTCACCCAGAAGTGGATTTGGGTTGTTGAAGTCATGCAAGGAGTGCGCAGGCTGAAGCAGAAGCCTCAGTTGTGAATCTAAGAAAAGGAGATTAAAGAATGCTGCTGCAGGAGTGCGCAGAGTCGAAAGGATTCAACACTTGGGAAGTTGTTGAATGTTGAGCGCAAGGAGTGCGCGCAAGTTCCTCTAAAAGAGTCAGAGTGGAAAATCTCAGGAGGTGTAGCACCTTTGTGATATTGTTAAAGGAGAGCACAAGAGTTTTGTTCCATGAATGGTTCGAGCAGGAGATGCAAGCGCAGGCGTTGGAGAGCAAGTTCCGAGAAATAACATTTAGCCCTTCTCAAGAAATCTTCAAGAAGGAGGAATCGACGGTCAGGATTCACCGAGGAAAACTGTGAAATCCTATCAGCCGTTAGATCTCGAGAAGTTGCGCCGGGGTTAATCCCTAAGGAGCAGCGGAAGAACCCGGAGGAGACATTGGGATATTGGCGCCATCGGGTTTTCATAAGGTAGAATCGAGACCTTGAAAGTCCCGAAATCCCGAAAAAGGATCATAGTCGTAGATCCCGGACGGGACATGTGTCAGCAATCCAGAGCGAGTCGGGGTTCGACATTTTGGGATTTTCGAGGACACAGAACTCTCGCATGTTGGAATCGCGATCCGTGATTTACCAACTGGAGTTTTGAACCGTCCATCAGCGAGGACGCGTGGCAAGAGATCTGGATGAGTCGGTATTCAGAACATCGGAGTTTCCGGAGACAAGAGACTCGAGCATGTTGAAATCGTGATCCACAATTTCCCAAAAAGATCAGAGTCATTGATTATAGCAGGGACATGTGACGAGAGATCTCGGAGAGTCGAAGTTCGGGATATCGGGGTTTCCAGAGTCGTGAAACTCTTACACAATGAAATCATGATACGCAATTTCCCGACACGATCGGAACCATTTGATCTGAGGGACGCGTGTCCAAGGATCTGAAAGAGTCGGGGTTCGGCATTTCGGGGTTTCCGCATACAAGGGAATTGTTGCATTAGAAATCACGATTTCGCGATACCCGATAGAGCGGGAGGAAGCGGTGATGTGGAGGAGAGAGAATTCACACATGCATCGGGGATCAACATATCGGGATTCTCGATGACGAGAAACTCATGACAGGAGAAGTCGCGAAATCCTGAAACGCGATGGACCCATAGTCATAGCACTTTAGTGGAGGACAGGTGTCACCTGTATCGGGTTTCGGGACTTGGAAGGGTCTGTGAATGAGTGCATTTGAAATCACAAAATTCCGATACGCAATTTCCCGATCACCACTAGAGTGTGGGCCACAGGGCCAAAGCAGAGGACAGGTGGCATCAGGGATCGAAGAATCGGAGATCTCGAGAACGTAAGTTTTACGCATTTCCATTTTGCGAATTCTGAAACTTCGATAGGGAAAAGGATCGTGGTCCCGTGGACTATCCGGTCACATGCAAAAAGAGTTAGCCAGAGGGAGCTAAGGGGTGTATAAAGTGCATCGCAGATCGGGAATCAGGGATTCGTGAGGTAAGTTTTCAATGACCTCGTAAGTACTGATTTCTCGACGGGGATATTCCCGACAGAAGCAAGGAACACGTGGGTGGATATTTCATCGAAGTTCGGGGATTGGTGAGACCCGATCTCGTGAGTGCAGGACTCACGATCACGCGAGGCCCAATTTTCCGATAGGACAATGGGGAATCACAAGAGAGAATTATGTGGGTGTTAAACTCCCGATAAGGGTTTTTTAAGAGCATTCTAGTTCTTCGGGCCTGGGGAAGAGAAGGTCCTGGTGGGAGCGGACGTGCCCTGGGTGGCGCGTGTGCATCAAGATACTCCTCGGCCTGAAAATTTTCATGGGATCCTGTCCATGAGCTCCTGCATGGTCTGTCCATGATTTTGTATCTCTGCTTCAGCCTCCCAGCTGGCATCTTCCATTGGGTGGTTCTTCCATTTGACTAGATACTCGAAGTATTACTTCCGCCTGGTCTTTTTGCTCACTCTCTTGTCAAGTATATGCTCCATCTGTGGCTTCTCTGCAATTGACATCTGCTTCTGCCACTGGATTACTGGTTGTTCATCACTTCCAGCGCTTGCTTCCTCAACCTTATATGGATATAAGTCTGAGACATTGAATGTTGGAGATATTTCGATCTAATTCGGCAACTCAATTTCATAAGCGTTTTCTCCCACTTCTTCAGGACTCTGGATGGCCCAATTTTCTTCATTTTCAACTTGTTGTATGTTCCTCTCTTGAACCTTTCCTTCCTCAGGTGTGCCAGAACTAGATCACCAAATTTGAACTAAAGTTGTCTCCGATGCTGATCCACTCTGCACTTATATTCCTGGTTTTATTCCAGCAATCGCTCCACCCTGCTGTGAAGTTCTTCCATCGCCTCTGCGAATTTTTCAGCGCTTTCACTCTTAGTTATTATCTGCTCTAAATCCCTCAATTCAGAAACTCCTCTTGGTTTCCTGTCGTATACAATTTCAAATGGACTTTTTCCTGTGCTCCTTTTCACTGAGTCATTGTACGCAAACTTTTCCTGTGGCAACACATTGTCCCAACTGCTATGGTGCTCTGTCACCAAGCTTCTTAATAAATTTCCCAGACTTCTATTTACCACCTCTGTTTGCCCATCCATCTGAGGATGATAGGTAGAACTAAACATCAAGTTAGTTCCCATCTTCTTCCAAAGTGTCCTCCAGAAATGTCCAATGAACTTTGTATCCCTGTCCGATACTATGCTTTTGGGTAAACCATGAAGTCTAACAATCTCCTTGAAAAACAAATTTGCGATATGAGTCGCATCACTGGTCTTCTGGCATGGGATAAAATGTGCCATTTTGAAAAACTTGTCAACCACCACAAAGATTGAATCATGTTCTCTTTGTGTCCTAGGCAATCCCAATACAAAATCCATGCTGATTTCATCCCATGGCCTCTTGGGTATGGGTAACGATTGATAGAATCCTGCATTCTGCTTCCTGCCCTTCGAATGCTGGAAAATTCTACATCTGTCAAAAAACTTCTTGACTTCCAACCGCATCCCTGGCCAAAAGTATGCTTCGCTCAGCTTTACAAATGTCTTGTCATGGCCAAAATGCCCTACCAATCCACCACTGTTCTTGTCTTTTAGCAGATTCTCCCTCATGGAGAAATTCAGAATACATAGTTGATTGCCTCTGAACAACAATCCATCCTGGATCATGTAATCTATCCATGGGATTCTGTCTCTGAGAACTGGATTCTCAGCTTCCTCATATGCCTCTGCAAAATCTGCATCACCTGCATACATGTCCTTAAGATTTTCAAAACCCAATGTTTTGACTCAGAACTCCTGCAGCAACAAACACTTCCTGCTCAAAGCATCAACCACTTTGTTAGCAGTACCTGAAATGTGTTTAATTACAAATGTAAAATTTTGCAAAACTCTACCCATTTAGCATGTTTTTTATTCAACTTCTCCTGTTGAGTCACAAACTATAATGCATGATTATCACTATACAGAACAAATTCTTTTGGGATCAAGTAATGCCTCCACTTCTTCAACGCCTGTATGATAGCATAAAATTCTTTTTCATACGTGGAGTATTTCACGTTTGCCTCATCCAGCTTCTCGCTGAAATATGCAATTGTTCTGTCCTCCTGGCTCAAGACCGCTCCTATGGCAAATCCACTTGCATCACATTTCACCTGGAACACTTTCGTAAAATCCGGCAACACCAAAACTGGTTGTTCCGTGATCTTTCGCTTCAACAGATTGAAGCTCTTCTCTACCTCTTCAGTCCAATGAAAAGATTTATGTCTTTTCTTGACAGTATCCATCATTGTTGCGCTAATTCCACTGAAATTCCTGATGAATTTCTGGTAGAAATTATCCAATCCATGAAAACTTCTCACCTCAAAAATATTTCTCGGTGATGGCCAATTTTTGATTACCTCCACTTTACTTGGATCCATCTTTAATTCATTTGTTGATATGACAAATCCCAAGTAAATGAGTTATGTCTTCATAAATGAAGATTTCCTCATGTTGATCAACAACTTCTCTTGTTGTAGCTTCCTCATTACTGCAGCTAAATGCTTTAGATGTTCTTCTTTTGTTTTGCTGAAAATCAATATGTCATCCAGATAAACAATGAAAAACTTACCAATGAATTCCTTCAACACTTCATTCATCAGCCTCATAAAGGTACTCGGTGCATTCATCAAGCCAAATGGCATGACTAGCCATTCATACAGCCCTTCGTTGGTTTTGAAGGTTGTATTCCATTCATCGCCTTCCCTCATGCGAATCTGATGGTATCCGCTTTTCAAATCAACCTTTGAAAAAAATTTGGCACCACTTAAACAATCCATCAAGTCATCCATCTGTGGCAATGGAAACCTGTACCTGATGGTTATCTTGTTAATGGCTCTGGAATATGTACACATTCTCCAACCTCCATCTTTCTTTGGACTCAGTACCGTTGGAACGACACACGGACTTAAACTTTCCTTGATTAGTCCCTTATCCAACAGTTCCTGCACCTGCCTTTTGACTTCTTCGTTCTCCTGCGGCGTCAACCTGTACGCAGCTTTGTTCAGCAAACTAGCTCCTGGTATGAGGTCTATATGATGACTCACACTCCTCATCGGTGGCAACGAATGAGGTTATTCGTCTACCACAATATCAGCGAACTCTTCTAGCAGTTCCTGAATTTATTCCGGCAAATCATCCACTCTTGTGCTGGTCAAAACAACTTTTCGTTTCTTGACCACAAAGAATTGTGGATCTTCCTTCTTCTTTACTTCCGCCAGAAGTTCCTTCCCACTCATGAGAAGTACAGTATTTCTCTGTTCTGGTTTTACTTCTTTTTATTTAATTGGAAGTAGCATATGTGTTCTTCCATTCTTCTCCAAAGTATACGTATTCATTTTCCCATCATGAACTACGTTCCTGTCATATTTCCATGGTCTGCCTAGCAATAAATGACATACATCCATAGGAATAACATCACAGAGTATTTTATCATTATATCCTCCTATCTTGATGTCACCTAAGCACTGTTTAGTGACATTTACCTGCTGTCCCTTCTGTAGCCATGAGACTTTATATGGACTCGGGTGATCAGTCATTTCCATCTCTAGTTTCTCCACCAGCTCGGTTGAAACGAGATTATCTGTTCTTCTGCTATCCATGATAACCTTGCATTTCCTATCTTTGGTCTTGCATGTGGTTCTGAAAAGTCTGTTTCTTTGAGCCGTGTCCTCCACCTCCTTCTCGGGTGTTAAGAGAACCTTATGCATCATCAGCGACCTTCCGTCTTCTGCATCTTCTGCTTCAACATCTTGCCTCTGTGCCTCAGCGATGTGAGCTTCTCCTCCATCCTTATTCCTATCTGGATAGTCAAATGCCTTGTGTCCATTCTTTCCACACGTGAAGCATGTGATGACTCCACCTCTGCCTCTTCCTCTACCTCTGGTACGAGGAAATGTGTTATTATCAGCATATCCTCCGCTCTGTTCTGTCTGCTGCCTTCGCTGTTCAGCGTGCTGGCCTCGCTGTGAACTTCCACCTCTTTCTGTTCTAGTCTGAGGCTTCTTCCAGTCATCCTTAGATTTCTGGAACCTATCTTGAGCATCTGACTTACCTTTTGGCTGGCTCCTTCCTTGGCCTCGCTGTGCTGGCTTACGGCTTAGCTTTTCTTCAGCTTTCAGCGCCATCTGATATGCATCCTCCACCGTTTTGATGGTTGTCATACTCATCTCATCCTAGATATCGTATCTCAGGCCATTCATATACCTGGCAACTTTTTCATCATCGCTCTCCCGATGACCTGCTCTGATATTTAGCTTGTAGAATTCCTCAGTATACTCCTTTACTGTCATCAACTTCTGTCTTAGGTTCTGCATTCTCCTGAACAGTGTGATTTGATAATCCCTTGGGATGAACTTTGCCTTCATCTTCGCAATCATTAGATCCCAACTTTTAATCTTTTGCTTGCCTTTGGAACATCTATCCGCTTGAAGCTCATCCCACCATAATGTTGCGTGTCCCTTCAATCAGGAGACGGCATGTCTAACCTTTTTATCCTCTTCGATATCCTCATAATTGAAGTAGGTGTCAAGAGCTCTAATCCAATCTAGAATCTCTTCTGCATCTAGATTCCCTTCATAAGCTAGAATGTCCATTTTTGTTTTTGAACTCATCCGGGCGATAGCTTTAATTAATCGCTCATTGGCTGCATCTTCGGCTGCAACTTCTCCTTGTGGTTTAGCTTCAACATCGCCTTCGGAGTCACTCAGATCTCCAGCATTGGTTGTGCGTCTCTGCACTACTTCCATATCTTCTAATCTCGCTCAGAGATCACGTATCTGCCTCTCCATTTCTGGATTCTGGGCTTGTCTTCCTCTTCCTCTCTAGTTCCCCCTATCCTATGGATCGGGTGATTGTCTTTCTCTCCTCGGCGACATGGTGAAATTTCCTCTTCTTCTCTGCTACAAAAAACAGAGAGATTTTCTCGCTCTGATACCACTTGACGCACACGTGCCAACCAGGGCACGTCCGCTCCCACCAGGACCTTCTCTTCCCCAGGCCCGAAGAACCAAAATGCTCTTCAAAACCCCTTATCAGGACTTTAACACCCACATAATTTTCTCTTGTGATTCCCCATTGTCCTATCGGGAAATCGGGCCTCGTGTGATCGCGAGTCCTGCACTCACAAGATCGGGTCTCACCAATCCCCGAACTCCAATGAAATATCCACCCACGTGTTCCTTGCTTCTGTCGGGAATATCTCCGTCGGAAAATCAGTACTTACGAGGTCATTGACAACTTACCTCATGGATCCCCGATTCCCGATCTGCAATGCACTCTCTGCACCCCTTAGCTCCCTCCAGCTAACTCTTTTTGCATGTGACCAGATAGTCCACGGGACCACGGTCCTTTTCCCTATCGGAGTTTCAGAATTCGTGAAATGGAAATGCGTAAAACTTACACTCTAGAGATCTCCAATTCTCCGATCCCCGATGCCACCTGTCCTCTACTCTGGCCCTGTGGCCCACACTCCAGTGGTGATCGGGAAATCGCATATCAGAATTTCACGATTTCAAATGCGCTCATTCATAGACCCTTCCAAGTCCCAAAACCCAATACAGGTGACACCTGTCCTCCACTAAATTGCTCTGACTGTGGGACCATCGCGTTTTGGGATTTCACGACTTCTCCTGTCATGAGTTTCTCGTCACCGAGAATCTCGATATGTCGATCCCTGATGCACGTGTGAATTCTCTCTCCTCCATGTCACCGCTTCCTCCCGCTCTATCGGGTATCACGAAATCACAATTTCTAATGCAACAATTCCCTTGTATGCGGTAACCCCAAAATTCCGAACCCTGACTCTTTCAGATCCTTGGACACGCGTCCCTCAGATCGAACGGTTCCGATCATGTCGGGAAATCGCGTATCACGATTTCATTGTGTAAGAGTTTCATGACTCCGGAAACCCTGATATCCCGAACTCTGACTCTCCGGGATCTCTCGCCATGTGTACCTGCTGTGATCAACGACTCCGATATTTTCGGGAAATCGCAGATCGCGATTTCAACATGCTCAAGTCTCTTGTCTCCGGAAACTCCGATGTTCCGAATACCGACTCGTCCAGATCTCCTGCCACGCGTCCTCGCTGATGGACAGTTCAAAACTCCAGTCGGTAAATCACGGATCGCGATTCCAACATGTGAGAGTTCTGTGTCCTTGGAAATCCCAAAATGCCGAACCCCGACTCGCTCTGGATTGCTGACACGTGTCTCGTCCGGGATCTACGGCTATGATCCTTTTTCGGGATTTCGGGACTTTCAAGGTCTCGATTCTCTGCCTCATGAAAACTCGATGGCTCCAATATCCCGATGTCTCCTCCAGGTTCTTCCGCTGCTCCTTAGGGCTTAACCCCAACACAACTTCTTGAGATCTAACAGCTAACGGGATTTCGCAGTTTTCCTCGGCAAATCCTGACCGTCGATTCCTCCTTCTTGAAGATTTCTTGAGAAGGGCTAAATGTTCTTTCTCAGAACTTGCTCTCCAACGCCTGTGCTTGCATCTCCTGCTCGAACCATTCACGGCAAAAAAATCTTGTGCTCTCCTTTAACAATATCACGAAGGTGCTACACCTCCTGAGCTTTTCCACTCTGACTCTTTCAGAGGAACTTGCACGCACTCCTTGTGCTCAACATTCAACAACTTCCCAAGTGTTGAATCCTTCCGACTCTGCGCACTCCTACAGCAGTAGTATTTAATATCCTTTGCTCAGATTCACAACTGAGGATTCTGCTTCAGCCTGCGCACTCCTTGCATGGCTTCAACAACCCAAATCCACTTCTGGGTGAGTGAGAACAAAAGTTAAACTACTGAGCCTTCATCAATCCACTCCTTGCGGATGAATTCAACTGCACACCTTGTAGGAATCTCCTAGTTCAAATAGAGAAACAATTGAAACTCATTTCATCTCCCTCTCAGACTTAATTTTGAAACATGAAATCACATGCACAACATATACAAAGCAAATGCATAACAAGAAAACAAACATTCCTGAGCATAACATCAATACACAAATAAAACAACACAAACCATGAGCTTGAATCAAAGCTTCCTTCTATTAATTCAAATGCCTGTACATGGGTGTTCTGCATACAATATTCTCTGGTTGCTCCCCCTTCTCCTGAATGCTTCCTCTTCTATTCACTACTTCTGCTATCTTACAAAGGTACAATGAGGGTGTCTATATCTGTTTTCCCTCTCAAACTCTAAACTATCAAATCTAGACTTAAAATCATATCTACCAGCATTAAATCTATTAAATGCCTCCTATCTACCAAAGGACGAGAGATTAAGGCTCAAGGTCCAATAAAATATACAATGCACCTCCATAAAATGGCTTCATTAAAGACTTGCGCTACAATCCCAAAGCACTTCAAAATTTGGGTTTGTTTATCCAGCTGATCTCCGCTTGATGTGCTAGCTCGCTTGATGAGTTGGCGATGCTCCTACATCAGCTTCTTGAGCATTTTTGGTGTGGAACACTTGAGGATATTGAATATCTATAGGTGACTGAGGTAACCAAGGATATCTAAGCCAAAATTCTAAGGAAAGTGAAAAAAAGAAGGCCGAAATGCAAGGAAGGATAAATTCTTTTGATGGTGCTTTCTAAGGTATGTTATTTACAGGTCATCTCACCATTTTCGCTATAACTTTTTTTCTATAATGATTCAGATCCTGAAATTTCTATGAAAATGAGACAACATATCCAAGTATTTGTGGGTAAAAATTCATCTTGTGGGTCGTTTTATTTTTGGAGTTACACTCCATGGAAAATAGGGTTTGTGGCTAGTCTTGAAACTAGTCAAAATCAGGTGTTTCGGGTAAAAACGTCATAACTTCTTCATAACAGATCCAAATTTAGTGAGACAAAATGTGTTGGTTAGGGTACCTTCTTTATTATTCTTTTTAATATTTTCATATCATTTCATTAAATATTTTTTGCGGGGCATGCTCTACAAGGTCGCTCTCTAGAATAAGCCAAAATTCAGCAAGGTATGCCATTTTTGCTATAACTCCTTTTCTAAGAGGTTCCAAGTAGTTCCACTTGGTGGAATTTCACAAAACACATTGAAAAACATTTTGTATCAGTTTCAAATCTTTATTCAGTACAGGTACAAAGTTATGATTATTCCAAGTCAGGGTTGTTGACTAATCCAAAACTAGTCATGGTTGAGACAAGCAGTTGATGAGTTGGCATATACATGAGGTGTATAGTTGATGATGTTGGTACATATTGATGATTCATTGTTGATGAGTAGTTGACACATGATTGGTATATACTTGGTACATGGTTGGATGCACTTGTTTATGGTACAGGTTGATTACAGGTTGTTTGGCATAGGTTGGTGCATGCTTGATGCTCTTGTTTATGGTATAGATTTATATATGTTGAGGATTGTTGCCTCATATCAGTTGGTACTGAGAATGTAAGCTGAGTCTTGCATATAGATCTGGTGCTCTTGTAGAGTTGTACTCTATTCAGTTGTTGTTGAAAAATCCCCGGATTGAAGTCCATAATAAAAAGAAAAATTGTACATACATCTTGTGTTCCTTGTGGAGATGATTTGTTGATGATATATTGCTGATAGATGTTGTTGATATGTATTCACATATAACTGATTATTAATGACAAAAATGAGTAATGAGTAAATTTTGAATGCTAACTAATGATTTTTTTGAAAGAGGGAAGTTTTGGGAAAAAGATCCNGTATAGTTGATGATGTTGGTACATATTGATGATTCATTGTTGATGAGTAGTTGACACATGATTGGTATATACTTGGTACATGGTTGGATGCACTTGTTTATGGTACAGGTTGATTACAGGTTGTTTGGCATAGGTTGGTGCATGCTTGATGCTCTTGTTTATGGTATAGATTTATATATGTTGAGGATTGTTGCCTCATATCAGTTGGTACTGAGAATGTAAGCTGAGTCTTGCATATAGATCTGGTGCTCTTGTAGAGTTGTACTCTATTCAGTTGTTGTTGAAAAATCCCCGGATTGAAGTCCATAATAAAAAGAAAAATTGTACATACATCTTGTGTTCCTTGTGGAGATGATTTGTTGATGATATATTGCTGATAGATGTTGTTGATATGTATTCACATATAACTGATTATTAATGACAAAAATGAGTAATGAGTAAATTTTGAATGCTAACTAATGATTTTTTTGAAAGAGGGAAGTTTTGGGAAAAAGATCC
>SNQJ01S0030432.1:146307-161573 GCA_010110895.2 Picea sitchensis | reverse complement strand
GTAGATAGTAGTACTTTTCCATTGAGATTATTCCCATTTCCCCTTTTCCACTATTAAGAGATAGAAATATAGAGAGAATTATATATGATATTATTACATTCCATATTTCACTAATTAATGGCTTGACATCATAGTTTTTCTATGCATTCAAAGGCTTAAGGAAAGGGTGCCTAATGTCACCCCTTTTGTTCTTGATTACTACAGATTCCAGAAGGATCGAGAAGATTAATTTTAGAGGCCAAAAGAACAAGATCTTTGGGAGGTATAAATATAGGCAGTTCATTTCACTTGACTCAATATACCTTTTTTTGATGATGTATTTCTCTTCTGTGATGGGTCCAGAAGAGATGTACTAAACCTTAAAGCGATTTGGATCTGTACAGTACGGTTACAGGTATGGAAGTTAATATGTTAAATCTTCTATTGTTCCTAATGGGGTAGAGGAGTATAAAATAACATTTGTTATACAAATATTCAATTTTTCCTAATGGGGTAGAGGAGGAGCAAACAAGAGTTTTTCTAAAAATAAAAAAATTTCAAACAATGGCCTTCTAAGAAGGCTTCAAGTACCTAGGTTTTCATCTAAAACCAATTGAATACAAGAAAGGAGACTAAGGATGGTTGATTTATAAGATTGATTCTAGAACCAAGCAGTGGTGTAACAAATGGATCACTTTGGGAGGTAGACTTGCATTAGTTAAGTTTGTCTTAGAGGAAATACATGTTTATTGGAAATCAATAGGTTTTATCCCAAAATGGGGGTTGGAGGTTATCAAGAAGAAATGTTTTAAATTTGTGGACAAGAAAGAGGGAAACTAATGGGATCCTTTTAGTTAAATGGTAGGAATTAGCCAAGCGTAAGGAGGTCGAAATCAAGGTAGCCATTCAACTGAAGTTTGACACGATTTCCAAGGCACTTTGCTGAAATAAATCCATACAAGTATCATAAAACAGAGATTGGGCACAATTTTCGAGGCATAGTTTGTTGTTGTGTTGATGGTACAATGTCATACATGTTGTACAACAATTTGGTATGTTTTTCAAGGCAGACTTGGCACATAAATCAATGTGGACTGTTGGCACATTTTTCTAGATAAGTATTAAGTGTTTTATGCTAAAAATATTATTGTTGTGAACTCAGAATTTTCCTATGAGCTCAATAAGAAGAAAACACATAAATCTATGTGGACTGTTGACACATTTTTCTAGATAAGTACTAAGTTTTGTGCTAAAAATATTGTTGTTGTAAATTCAGAATTTTCCTATAAGCTCAATAAGAAAAAAAATCTCCTTGACCAATTTTCCTCTTGTGGGTTTTTCCAAGGGCATTTCCCAGAAAATCTGTGTTAAATGTGATTGAATGTTGTCCATTGTCCATTTATTTTTCCATTGCTAAGTTTCTAATCTTAGTCATTTGTATTTCTGCTCTTAAAACACAGTTTGTTGAAGTTTTATTGGAGGTTGAAATCTAATTTGTGGCTGTGTTTGCCTAGCTTTAGGTGAAATTTCTACAGTTGAATCAAGTATGATTTCAGAGGTTGAGACTACAAATAAGGATACCTTTACATAATTAATCAAAATTAATAATCAAAATGTCACCATTGAAAAATATTCTCATTATTAAGATCAAAAAGCAAGTAACAAAGATACCTTATCATTGTTCTCATCATAAGAGTCGTCAAATTAATCATTCAATTTCCAATGTGAAGATTACTATAAACAAAAATAATGGTATCCTTACATTCCAAATATCAAATTTCCAATGTCACTTGGAATTGCAATTTATAAAAAGAATTAAAAAATTGTATCATAAAATCATCTCAAAAATAATGAACCTATGGTGAATCAAACCTTACACAATGCAAACAATTTTACTTGAACCTTGGGAGATTTTACCAATCTCATTTCTTTAACCCATGATAATATTAATAGTATATCTTCAAATTGGAGCACTTGAAGGATTAAGTTGTATTTGGAAAAAAAAAAACAAGACATCTAGACATCAACTCCCCTCTACTAATACTTTGAGAACAAATCATCTCTTAAAATAGAGGACATATTATATAATAATGCATAATATTATCAAAATTAATTATATAATATAATTATTAGTAATTGAAATAATAATATATAATATTTTTAAAATTAATTATATAATATAATTATTATTAATTGAAATAGTGAATTGTTGAGATGTATCATCACCTACTTCGTTATTACAAGCATGTTTTTGTACATCTTGTGAAAGCCTATTTCACCTTGAAAGTAACTATACATTCATTATATTATTTTTTTTTCCAAAAAAAGTCATAATTTCATTAATAAAAACGAAATTACTGTTGAGAGACAAGTCTTAAAAGCCTTCATCAAGATCCCTACAAAGCCTTCATCAAGATCCTTGCACTAAAAACTGAGTAATCCCATTAACATTACCCCTCCCTACAAGTCAAAGGTGATTAAAAGACCTCATTAAATCAGCTAAAATCCTTCATCAAGATCCCTGCACTAAAAAAATGAGTAATCCCACTAAAATTACCCCTCCCTACAAGTCAAAAGTGATTTACGGACATTAAATCAGCTAACAGGTCCAAAAGCTTCTCCTTACCAATCTTCAAGACTGTAAAAGCAGAACAATTGATGTCTGAGCTCACATGAGAGCACAATTTTTAAACAAAATACATCATATACCATTCCCTTTAAAGGGATCTCAACAAAGGCCCAAAAAAACTACAACAAAACAGAGAAAACATGACTCGGCACGAAAAAAAATTGTAGGAATAAGGAATGTTCATATTTTGAGGATTGTCCATCCTCAATTTGCAAGATGTGCAAATGAACTGGAACTAATAATAAATCAACCTTGAAAAACCTATCACCTAGGGCTCATTTTTCCAATAAACATGTTAAAAAAAAAAATTAATTAGTGGAAATTCTAAAAATTTGAAATAGAACATAATTTTATATTATAAAATTTCAACAAATTATAATGCTAACTAACTAATCATAATACCATTTATTATTCAATAAGCATTGTACTGTTACACCATCCACAACCAAACCATATTGAAATTTCAAAAATCGTTTGATAATCACAAAAGTCAGGGGTTACACAATGGTCAAAAAAGAAAGTAGCTAACCATTTAAAAATGGGTAAAAATAAAGAAAACAGAGGAAACAGTTGTTAAGCTGCTAGTCCCTGCCTTGTTGAAAAATACCCAAAATAAGTAGTGTCCATGTATCCTGGTTGAATTCAAAATTTATCCTTGATTATCTAAATACCAAACAAAATATATTAGACATTGTATTAACAAGTGTATATAACCTATTATATTAATAATTATGTTATAGTTACTATGTTATATATTTATATTATATTGTATAGGTTAATAATTATTTAATTATTATTACACTATACATAGATCTTCAGTATGTTATGGTTATCCTTTAACAGTTAATAAAGTTATATTTTAGTCAGATATGCATGAATAGAGATCTGTTTATGAATTTAACTAAGATTTTTCCAGCAAACAAACATAAACTATTTTATCAAATGTAAACTGACAATCTAAAATATTTGTTTTTTTAATAACAACATGTAAAATACTGCAGATTTCCCTCATTGTTGTTGCCTTTCTGCGGACAAAATGTAAATTAATTGTTAGTATAGCTTTTGGCAGGTCTTTGTTTTTGCCCTCTGGATTTGCATAAACAAGGTTTAGAGAATAATAAGATGCATCTGGTAAATTTTCCACTAACTTGGCCCACATTTATTATTCTAAATTCTAAATTCTACATTCTGCCATTACATATATTATTCTAAATTCTACTCGGATTGATGGAACAACAACCTTTATATACTCTACCACTAACTTTGTATACTCTGCCAGAGGTACCCAAAAAAAAGTGATGTTCGCATCTGGAAGAGCTAGCCCGCAAAAAAAGCGATGTACGCATCTGGAGCGTGGGGCGAAATCTACATAGTCATGTCAAATGTAAAGCCTAAGATCCATCATTATGTTGTATGCAACATAAAAAAGTCAGGTAAACTAATATCAAGAGACAAAATAATGTGGGTTGAACACACTCTCCAGGATAGATTTTATAGCGAAAGTACATTAATCACTTGCTTTGAGAAAGGAACACTAGGAAATAGACGAGACATGCAAAGGAATGTGCCCCCTTGATTATGATTAATAAATAATTATCAATATCATATGGTTATTTATATAACACAATATCCTAAACACTAAAATGAAAATGACATTCCATGATACTAGATCATGTACAATCGTAGTGTCAAAAACTTTGCGTGCATAATCTATATCACTGCATTTGGCATACAAATCAATGACTATATTTCCCACAAAGACCTCTGACTCTAATCCTCTTTTGATAATGAAATCCTGAATCTGCTTGCCAGGTTTTACAGCTCCTAGACTGGCACATGCATGGAGAACACTGACAACAATAAACAAGTCCATGTTCATACCCAACCCTTACATTTGGAAAAACCATTCCACTGCCTCATCTCCACTTCCATTTTGGGTGTTTCTTGCAATTATAACAGTCCACGATATTATGTTTGGTGCATGCATTCCATTAAACATTAGACTTGCACTCACTTTGATGCCACATCTGGCATATATAACAACCAGGGAATTCCCCATAGTCACATCTAATTCGTGTCCAACATTAATGATATAGGCATGGACCTGGCTGCCATTTTCGAGGTCATTTGGGTTGGAACATGACCTGAGGAAACTAGCAAGGATTATATTGTTTAATTTCAAACCAACTTGTTGCATTTGTTGAATGAGATAGAGGACTTCATTGTCATTGTTATGTTGGGCATATCCTACTATTAACATAGTCCATGCTCCCAAATATGGCTCTGGAATTTGGCCTAACACTTTAAGTGCATGCTCTAATGTTCCACATTTGGAATACATTATAAAGACATCTACCTCAAACCCAGTTTTGATGATGTAACCATGGAGATTCTTGCTCCGCTTTGGAGCATTTAGGTTAGAGCAAACACCAAGGATAGTAGACAAGGTTATATGGTCCAACTTCACACTTGCACAATGCATTTGTTTTCACATACCAAGCACTCGTTGTCTTGACCTTGCTGGATATATCCACCCATCATAGAATTCCACGAGACCACGTTTTTCTCAGGCATTTTGTCAAACACTTGGCCTGTATCACCTACACTAATTTACATATTTTACATTGAAGCTTTTGAGATTTATTGATTTAAATATAAACCACTACTTTAATAACATTAGAGAGACAATCGCTTTATGACAACCTCGTAGTTAGTAAAGAGGCTTGCCCACCAACAAAACCATATTTTCTATCTTCTTACAAAAGTTGCAAAAGCTAGATTACTATGACACATTCAAAGTGATGCTTTAATTATAGTGAAAATGTGACATGTTCCTAGGTTGCGGCCATTTGGCAAGATTGTAGGTCGTTTGGCAAGACTGTTGGTTGATGGTAATAGCTCTGACTGAGAAGAAATCCCCAGTTAAAGTTTATCTCCTGAACTAAGAGCAAGTGTCGTTATGCAGGATGCAACCTTACAACTATTACAAAGGTTGCATGGTAGAGTAAACTTAGGTCACTTAAGGGATTCACTCATTTCTATTTTGTACTAGATTTCTATACTCGGAAAATTGAATTTACTTATACTATTCATTGGCTTTGAGATAAGAGATGGAACTCGACCCTCAACGATGGTATCATTCTTTATACATCCATACTGGAAGAAGAACCTGAAGACTAAAAGAAAATTATGACAGAATGGTACAAGGTTTGTGCCTTGCATTGCCTTTCCATGCCTTGCCTTGACATGTCTTTCCTTGCCTTGAAAATCCATGCCATGCCTTACCTTGACATGTCTTGCCTTGCCTTGAAATGCCATGCCTTGCCTTGACATTCCTTGTCTTGCCTTGCCCTTCCTTGCCCTGCCTTTCCCTAACATGCCTTGCCTTGAATTAACATGTCTTTCCTTGGAAGAGCTTGCTTTGCATTGACATGCCTTGCCTTGACATGCCATGCCTTGCATTAACATGCCTCGCCTTGACATGCCATGCCTTGCATTGACATGCCATGCCTAGCCTGGTCATGCCTTGCCTTGACATGTCTTTCCTTGCCTTGCCATGCCTTGCCTTGACAAGCCATGCCTTGCCTTGACAAGCTATGCCTTGCCTTGACTTGTCTTTCCTTGACATGCCATGACTTTACTTGCAATTCCTTGCCTTGCCTTGCCCTGATATGCCTTGCCTTTCCTTAACAGACCTTGCCCTGCATTGACATGTCTTGCCTTGACATGCCTTGCATTGATAGACCTTGCCTTGCCTTGCCTTGACATGTGAATCAACTTAAATGAGATAGAGGAGGAAAGGGATGAATCCCTTGAATGGAAGAGCCTAGTAGAGGCCAAGATCAACAAGGAAGAGTAAGTACAAAGAAATGAAAATGATTTGGAGCAACAACTTCATAACTTGTAGGAAAAATTCCAAATCATGAGAATGTAGTGCATTGACAAAAAGAGGCAACTTGAGGTAGAAAACAGTTCCTTGAAGGAGGAGCTAGCAAAAATTAGAAAAAAATTAGCTATCCAAACTGAGAGGTTGGAGATAATGGAAGCATTTATCTCCAAGATAGCCTAGATAGTAGACGAAATGATTAATTGTAGATAGCTATCAAAATTTTACAGTCTCTTCCTCAAATTGGCATGCACAATAGACATCTACTCCTAGACTTGAGAAAAACTCCATAACTCATCCACAAGATGATATCTCAATTTTTTTTTGCATACTATATATCTTATTAGTTAAAAATGGAATTGTCATGGTTGTTTGGTTCATTTACACACTTTTCTAGCTCATCGACAGGCATTGGGAGTGGTTAGAGCTCTAGTACGTTCATGTCTCTTCACCCTTTGAATTGAGACATGAAACTCAATTGTTCATGCCTCATAACCAACATTAAGATTCATGAGTGAGATTGAGGTCAAAATTAACATTGGAGCAACCGTGACAAATCATTACAATTTAATTAAAATGAGTGTCGATAAGACCCCTTGGTTTTTGGCCTTAATAAATCTGTAACTCTTCCTTTTGACATCAATTTGTAGAACCTTTTGTTGCTAAGCATAATATCCACTGAGATATTTATAATGAGTGGTTGGAGTCCGTATTTTGACCTCATATTGGCAGTTTTCATAATCTAGGAAGAAAAATCTGCCTTATTTGTAAGAAATATTTTTAATCAGTGTTTTCATAGTTTTGGGCCTCATAAATGAATTTTGTCACTTGTGTTTGAGTTGGTATGCCTAAAAAATGTCAACATATCCCCTTTTGGAATTTGAAGCTAAACTTGAATCCCCTTGAATCTCAAAAATGTCAACATATCCCATTTTTCTGTCTCAAAATATATGAATATACTACTTTGAAGATCAACACTGAAGAAACTAGCCTAAATTGTGAAGCGAGCAGCGGTGTTAGAATTTCTATTGTTCCAGAGCTAGAAAAAAGGGACCTAGATTTGGGTATAGATGAAGAGTTTGAAGGGTGTACAAATTTTCTCCAGTTGAATCCAACTTCATATTTCATGAGTTTTGAAAATAGTCCTCTCTATGACAGTTATGACCATGAAGATCAAGGGGATAGAACTGTTGATGTGCATGGTGATAGTGAGAACGTCTCTCTTTTGGGAGAAAAAGGGTATCAATCTGATAACATTTATGTTCCTTTGTTGGTTGATGAGAACCACAATGCAGGTTTGGTTTCTTATGAAGAAGATAAAGTATGCAACATTACCTCTGCTATCCAAAAGGAACAACTACATATCGACTATGATGACAATGATTTTCCTGAGCTAGAAAAAGCATGGTTCAAGTATGGCATCCAAGATGATAAAGAAGTGGATGTTTTTTCTCTAATTCTGTCTGGACAGAGCATGATAGAATCATGAGTATTCATGGATTATATTATGAAAACAATGAGGAAGTCATCAATCTGCAAGTGGATCATTGCAGACTTTACACTTTTATTTTTGATGGACTTATTTATGATATGGAGGATGGGCATGACCAAAAGAAGTCAGATATTGGGAAAAGCCAATATGCAAGTTCCATTTCTGAAGGAGAGCATTTTTTGTTTCTTAACTCTAGCATGGATGTAGAAAGGGTTCGTGAACTGTAAAATGAAGAGAGGCCATATTTTGAGGCTTCAAACGTTCTTAACAGAAAAATGGTCTCCAAATCATATAATTTGGATGTAGTCATTTTTCCTGATCCGGGGGGGGATTTTCCATAAACTTAGATGATGACCCTTGGTGTGATGAGGACATTGATTGGGTGGTTGAGCATCATTTTGGCCAAATATTTTTGCATAATATTTTTGCCCAAAGTTGGAGAGAGGAACCATGGACATGGAAACAAACAAAATAGAGATCTAGAATATGTAATTCACTTCAAATCCATCTCAATATGAAGATAAATTTATTAGGTAGGAAATAAGAAAGAAATTAGTCCACAAATGGCCAAAATAGGTCAATGGAACTCATAAGTACAATAAGCACCAATCAAAATGTTGCAGTGTCAAAGGCATCCCTTAAAAAGGAAATATAGAAGCAAGAATCTAGACTAGTAGGACAAAGAACAAAATAACAAACCGTACTAAGAGGAATCATTATCAACCTGAAATAGCAGTGATGGGCTCATGAATATTTTTTCGACATCGACGACGAATACTGACAAGATCACTTTGTGACTTAGCCAACAACTTTGTATCCTTAACCTATCATGGGAAAAGTAAAACATATAAATCGTGGTCAAGCCTACACTAATGAAAAAACAAGTTGAAGAAATAAAATGGATTTGACAACAACCAAGCATCTTAATTCATACCGGCAGTACAAAATCTTACATTGCATGCTACCTTGTAAAATCATTTCAATATCTGAACCTTGACTTGTTTATGAAATTTATAAACAAATGAAAGAATGAGATAACTATAACTTGTGTTCTACTTCCCAACACCAGAGACATGTTTCTGATTCATCCTTGAGAACATCAACATTTGCATTTGGAATTCCATAGAAAGGACGTTGTCCAATAAGCAGCACTAAACTTCTTACAACTACTAGGCTAATATCTACTCCTCCATTTTGATCTATCTTGTTCTTCAACTTCTCATAAATCTATTGCACCAGTTTTGAGTATGGAAGCCTACTTTCTTCCAACAAGCGTGGAACAATCACATTTGATGGCATAGTCTGATGCATCTGTGTGTACTTCAAATGGATTAGTGTGATCTAGAAATTGCAATACAGGGTCATCCATCACTGCAATATGGGGAATTGTTGTGATTGTTCGTGAATAGCTTGGATTCTCTCGTTGAGAGTCACTTTTAAATTCTTACCTAAAATCTTCCGACCGAATATGATAAAGCCTATAAAACGACGAACTACTATCATTTCTTCATTATAGATTTAGATCTTCTTCGAAATTGAAGCAAAAATGGATAGAATAGCAACAAATAGCATCTTTCTAGCCTGCATATTCGTGGAACTCAATCTCATTTAGAAATCTTATCTCTATTTTTCAGCAACTGAATGGGAAGTTTTTTAGGAAAGGAATTTAGAATCAAATGTGCTCACCTAGAGAGAAAGGGCCCTGACCATGCCAACCAAAGAAAAAAGAGAACGAAAGGAGAAGATAACTTCATATTTTTGGAACTCTCTAGGATTCCTGTTTAACCTTGAATTATATTAATAGATTCTACAACAATAGTCCCTCAGACTCGTGAAGTAATAACGAAAAAGGTTGACCCAATAGTAGATTCCGCAGCTGCCACCGTTGGAACCAATGAAGAAAATGATTTACCCATCATATCATCCGAAGAAATGGAAAATACCAAAAATTTTGAATCCACGGCTAATAAAATTGGTTCAATTGGCATTGACATAATAGGAATATTTCGTCTATTAAGGAGGATTCCCCAAATACATGAAATAGAGATGATCATAGAAAATGTGAAATATTTGATAGGATCCGTTTCGGGAAAGTGGAATGTAAGATAAATTCATATGGTATAACTCCAGTACGATAAAGAAAAATTCCCCTGCCCTTATTTCATTTCTTTCGATCGTTCATCAAATCGAAGAGGAAGTGCTTCGTCATGGCAGCCCCCCACTTAGACAGATTACTCAACTATGTGTGTGCTATGGTTTTCGTTGCTAGTGAGATAATGATGCATAAGCATCCATCATAAGGTAAAGGACCTCTAGAAGGTCTTCAAAATTTATGAAAGTGAGTGGGTTTCCTATGATTAAATGTAATTTTTCTACATTCCAGCATTAGATAAGAGGGTTGAGTGATTTTAGGAAGGAGTTAGATAAAGATAATGTTTTTTTTGTATTTTCCCTAAGTTTTAGAGGATTCAATCCTATCTTTTTTATTAAAATCGATCTCCTCTTGGTTGTATAAATGAAATTGTTACATTGTAAGATAAAAATAAAAGCAAAGTAGGAGCATTGGGCGTGTTGTAGGTAGGAAGTGTGGAGGAGGTCTCAAGTTTTAATGACAAATATTCATTGCAAACTCCATTCATTGTTTTTGTTTTCCCTTTCCCCTATTCAGTGTCCAAGTATTAATGTTAATATGAATCAAGATTTCTGTGTGATTTTCTTTATTGAATGTCAATATTAACACTATGAGTTATCGATGAATTCTTTGATTATTATTTTTAGTTCTTGTGAATTTTCTTCCTACAATCTATTTAAGTATACATCATAGCTTCCAATGACTAAGATTCTACCTGCAAAGAATTTATGCCATAATTCATCAAGGTGGAAGCAAACCTTTTTAACAAAAGAATGGAAAATTTATGCCATAATTCAAACAAGAGCTTTGGAAGGTATGATTCTAGTAAGGAAAAATCATATATTTGGTATTGTTTATGATGTGCACATTATGTTGATACAATTGTAGAGTTCCAATTGGAGTTGCTAAGGAATCTAGTCGTGCCAAGATCGGTGATTTATGACCTGTAGAGCTCAACAAAGAAAACAAAACACACCTAGAATAATTATTAGCCTCTGACATTCAGTTGAAGGGACAAATTGTGTCCAAGAAATGTGAATTGGCATCATTCAATGCTGAAAGCAGGGAGTTTTGGTTGTATCGTGAGTGATCCAGGATAAGAGATAATTATCAGAAATGTGATTTGGAATCATTCAATGTTGAAAGCAAGGAGTTTGGGTTGTATGGTGAGTGATCCAAGATAGGAGATAATTATCGGAAATTTGATTTGGCATCATTCAATGCCGAAATCATGGAGTTTTGGTTGTATCCTGAGTGATCCAGGATAGGAAATAATTATCAAAAATGTGATTTGGCATCATTCAATGACGAAATCACGGAGTTTTGGTTGTATCGTGAGTGATCCAGGATAAGAGATCGTGGATATTGGATCATAGGTAGATCGTGAGCCTAATGAGATTTCATTGGTTCATTTTCCCATTTGACTAAATCAACACGGATTAAGTGTATATTGAGATGGAGACTAAATCTTGTGGTCTATATTGAGGCTCCTTCTTTAGTGAAATCAAGCCAAATCGGATTGTATTCAAGAAAGAGATACCCCTTAATGTTTGGTCGTGAAGTATATCAATATGTTTTCCTATGTTATGCACTCACTTGATTTTAAAATAGTTCTTCAACAAGTAATTCAAACCTAGTCTTCTTTGTTGTTGTTTTCTAAATTAAATTATATTGTGGACAGGTCGTCGAAATGGGGAAGGTTAAGAAGAAATATATGGGGATCGGAGTTGCAGTTAATGGCATAAAACATGGTTAATATATTTTAAATGTCTGCACCACCGTGTGAAAGAATCAAGCCATAGCCATATGAGCATCAAAACTATACCGAAAATCCACAGCCAGATGAGGACCAAAACTGTGCTATGTCTATCACTTAAAGAAATGTAAAGTACACAGAAAGCCATCTCTGGGCTCATTTTTTCATGAATAGGTTTACATGTCCCACTTACCTACCATGCACAGATTCGATTTATGGAGGCGGTAAACATGGTTGGTATGTTGACAGTGGCTCTTCAAAACACATGACATGTGATAAAGACATGTTTCTTACATTAAGAAAGGAAAGAGATGGATCAGTCTCCTTCGGAAATGATGATTCAACTAAAATCATTGGAAAAGGCACAGTCATAATTGGAAACAAGAATATCAAGGCAAAAAATGTTCTACTAGTAGAAGATATGAAACATAATCTTCTAAGTGTGATTAAAATGTGTGACCAAGGTCATAAAATTACTTTCGATTCACAAAAGTGTGAGATAAGAAAAGAAGGTTCAGGAAAATTGATTGCAATAGTTGCAAGAACTTCAAGCAACATATATGTATTAAGTGAAATTGGAAATGGAAAGTGTTGTCTAGGAAAGGAATATGAAGGTTGGATATGGAACAGAAGAATGGGTCACATACACTTTGATAACCTTGTCAAAGTCAGAAAAAAGGAATCAGTTAGAGAAATTCCCCAGATCACGAAACCAACCAACACTTTATGCAAGCATTGTCAACAAGGAAAGAAAACAAAGACCAAGTTCAAATCAAAGGAATATTCAACGACAAGACCACTGGAAATTGTGCATACTGATCTAGTTGGAACAACTACAAAAAAGGGTTTAAAAGGTGAGAAATACTTTATGTTATTAGTTGATGATTATACAATAATGACTGCAGTTTGCTTTCTCACGAATAAGTCAAAAGCTTTTGAAAACTTCAAGGTCTAGGAGGAAATGGTTGAAATTGAAATGGATTCAAAAATCAAATGTTTGAGATCTGATAATGGAGGAGAGTTCACTTCAAAGGAATGTATGGACTATTGTAGCAGGCATGGAATAAAAAGACACTTTTTTGTTGCTAGGACACCTCAAAAGAATGGAGTTGTTGAAAGAAAGAATAAGACAGTACAGGAAATAGCTCGAATAATTCTAATGGATTCCAAACTGATAGATATTTTTTGGACACGTGCAGTGCATAAAACAGTTCACATTCAAAACAAAGTAATTCTCAGAAACAACACTGACAAAACTCCCTGCGAGCTATGGAAAGGAATACCAACAAATGTGAAGCACTTCATAGTATTTGGAAGCAAATGCTACATCAAAAGAGAAGATGGAAGAATGAGAAAGTTTGACTCTCATGTGGACAAAGGAGTACTTGTTGGTTACTCAAGTACAAGGAAAGCATACAAGTGTTACAATCTATGGTTGAACAAAGTTGTGGAAAGCATCAATGTAACAATTGATGAAATAGGTGGACGAGAATTAAAGGAAGAAGGAAATGAATCAATGGAACAACTTTATGATGAAGAAGCATAAGATGAAGATGAAGTAGAAGGGAAAGATGAAGAAGATCAGATAGAAGTATAAGAGCAAGTTCAACAAGTGCCTCCAAATACACCTAGCAAACAAGTACAAAAGAATCATCCTTCGGATCAGATTATCGGAAACAAAGATGCAGGAGTTGAGACTAGATGAAGAATCAGTTCACCAGAACAAATGCACCTAGCACTCTCATCTACAATTGAATGAAACAGTTTTGAAGAGGCTAGCAAGGATGAATTTTGGAATAAGGCCATAGATGAAGAATTGGATCAAATAGAAAAAAAATGACACTTGGGAATTGGTTCCAAGACCAAAGAATAAGAATGTGATTGGCACAAAGTGGGTATTAAGAAATAAATTGAATGAAGATGGACAAGTTACAAGGAACACAACTATATTGGTATGTAAAGGATATGCACAACTTGAAGGAATCGACTTTGAAGAGACATTTGCCCCAATTGCTAGAATGGAAACAATTCGATTGATTTTAGCTTATGCATGCTCCAAGAATATTAAAGTGTATCAGATGGACGTGAAATCAAATTTTCTAAATGGGGAACTTGAAGAAGAAGTCTACATCAAAGAACCGAAAGAATTTCAGTTGTCAGAGAACGCAAATTACATGTGCAAATTGAATAAGACCTTGTATGGTCTAAAAAAGGCTCCTAGAGCATGGTACTCTAGACTGGATAAATATATACAATAGCTAGGGTTCAGAAAAGGGAACTGCAGACAACAACCTCTACATCACGATAAATCAAGATAGTATTTTATTAATTGGAGTTTATGTTGATGATATTATTTTTGGAAGCAATGATGACAGGTTAAGACAGAAATTTGCAAAGGATATGCATAATGAATTTGAAATGTCATTACTCAGAGAACTATCCTTCTTTATGGGTCTTCAGATACGTCAAAGAAACCAAGGAATTTTTATTTCTCAAACTAACTATATCAGAGAAATGCTAAAGAGGCTTGGAATGGAAGATTGCAAACCAATTACCAATCCTATGCAAACCAGTTGCAAGTTGAGAAAAGATGATGATTCAAAGTCTACAGACCATGGGAAATACATGTCAATGATTGGTAACTTACTATATGTGACAACATCCAGACCAGATGTAATGGAGGTAGTTGTACAGGTGGCACGATTTCAAGCAACACTAAAGGAATCACATGTATTAGCAGTAAAGAGGATTTTAAAATATCTCAAGGGAATAAAAGAGTTTGGATTATGGTATCCAAAAGGAAAGGATCTATCACTCATTGCCTACATAGATACAAATTGGGCAGGCTGCATTATTGACCGACGAAGAACCAGTGGAGCAGTGTTCTACTTGGGTGAGTGTTTATTATCATGGCTAAGCAAGAAACAATCATCAATATCCTTATCTACATCCGAAGCAGAGTATATTGCAACAACAACATGTTGTACATAGGTTCTATGGATGAAACAAAATCTGACAGATATACAGGTTGAGTATGATGAGACCAATCCAATATATTGTGATAATACAAGCACCATCAGTATCCCAAAGAACCCGGTGATGCACTCCAAGATGAAGCACATTCCAATCAAGTATCACTTTCTACGGGAACAAGTTGTAGAGAAGACCATCAAAGTTGAATATGTGTTAAGCCCTAATATTGGCTCATTACCCCTTAATTGGGGCATATTAGATTAGTAATGCTATTTTGTTTATGTCGGCTTTAGGCCATTAGTTTTAATTTAGATTAGTAATGTTATTTTAATTATGTCGGCTTTAGGCCATTATTTGTAATTATTCCTCCTAGTCTCCTATATATACCAAGGAGACATTTTCATTTTGAATCATCTTGTA
>SNQJ01S0030432.1:118228-137363 GCA_010110895.2 Picea sitchensis | reverse complement strand
ATCAATACTCACATGAAGTGAAAGCAATGGTTGTTACACTACATAAATTCCATAGTGAGTTTAGCCTTCTGACTGAGGTATCCTTTTTACTTCTTCAAGTCACAAAAAGAAAATAACATGCAGACTTCAACACCTCCTCGAAAATGATGCCAAAAAGTGATGAGTCCCATGAATAATAACAATGATTTATTGTACCCTTGGTCTCCTAATTGTATTTTTCAACCCGGGGTTTGCACAAACTTAAGAGGTGTTATGCATTGTATGTGCAGTATGCAATTGTCGATAGCAAAGGTTTGAAAATGATCAAAGACTGAAAATGTGTAGGAAATCAAGTAATAGAACACACCTCTGAACTTATTTCTTGAAGGAAACACACCAATCTAAGAGTATAACCAATCCAAAGTGCATGAAAAGAACTTATTCTACTGCATTAAAGAGAATTGAAGAAGGAAATTTAAACTAAATCAAAAAGATGAATCCAATATGAAATTATGACAAATAATTGTGATAGAAATGAAGCTCTAAATTATGACATGAAAACTTTAATGGAAATAAAGTTACGCTAATGCATGAATAAAGCAGTCTAACCCCTTGATCATTATCAATATAAATGTACTTTTATTGTTTATTGATACTTTCAAGAAAACAAGATTAATCTAAGTCAAAATCTGAAGCTAAAACATTCCTACATGAGATTTCTACAGGAACTCTACATTTCTATACAATCTACACAGTTTCTATAGGATACCAATACATGAAGAAAAATGAAGTCTAAAAAGGAAGTGTAATTATTTAAAAGCACTGACAAATTTAGACTATAAATGAGTGAAGTGAATCTATGGTTCTTAGCCTTAAGAGGCACCTAGCAGTGCTCTAAAAGGTTATTGAACATTTCTACATGATGTTGTTACAACTAGCCAGTTATTCAAAATCTTAACAGAAACCGAAATTGATCATGCAAAGCTAAATCTGACTTCAATAGAGAATGAAACAATATCTAGGCACTAACTAATATGCATGAAAATTACAGAAATAGTAAAAAGAGTCCTTGATCCTTCTTGTATGGGCCCTACCCAATAAGCACAAGGAACCTAGAAGAAACTTTAATGGATTGAAGGAAAAACCATTTATTATTTAGTTTAAAAAATCAATTAGTTTATTATTTAGTTTATTATTATATTATTATTTAGTTTAAAAATCAATTAATTTCTGTAGGTTTTTAGACAGCCGACATAGGTTAAAATCTTTAAAACTTCCTTCATAGTAACTATTAATTGACCGAGATCAACATGCTATCAATTGACGATTAGTCCTGATGATGAATCCCGATTCGGATTCGAAACATCAACAAAAATGACACCAACTATGGATTATCCGGCAAACAACTTTGAAAATACTCACCACAGAAATCTAAAAACAACCAACCATTTTATTTCATAAATATCAACAGTACATCAAGAACATGAAAGTTCTTAGTCTTCAACAAAAAGTCTTGTAGAACATCTCCATACAATGCTTCTCCCAAAAATTCTCCCCCTCCTCTCTTAGAATAGAGGCTATATATAACTAGAGAGTTTGACCTCCCTTCCTAAATCAATGAGAGTGATGAGTAATTGATGGATCTGAACCCTTTACATCTATATTTTCGATTTTTTGCTGATCAACAATGATCATAAATGCATGAGTGTTCTTGGAGGTTGGCGCCCTTGACTCTTGCAGTTTGACCTGGCTAGTGGAACACATGTATTTTGCCAAAACAATTAGTGAAAAAAATACATTATAAATAAAAATACAACTCAATCATATATTCATTAAGAAACACACCAAATAACCATGTCTGACTATTAAATATGGTTAAAATCAAACATTAAGTCATTTTGTGGTGGAAAAATATGTCAAATATGAGCCTTTAAAATGGACAATAATGAGGCTCATAAGCTATGATTCCGTCCATTTAAACCAATTTCAAAGTGTTCTTCATGTATTTATCTTTCCAACAAGCTCTCGTTTTCTCAATTTGGACTTGGAGATCATAAGTTATGGCCTTCAAAAGATAGAGACTCAATAGTCATTGATCTATCCAATTGAATGTGAGCCCGTGATTCGTTAATCCATCCCATTTATCCCACATGAAATGGGGAATAGTTCTCATATCATTTTTATAATCAAAATGCATCCACGTATTATTTGTTTGAAATAGAGAGAGCCATGGAATGTTGTGTAGCTTGTTCATAGGATAGATTTTGGTTGTCACCTCATCACCTAGTCATCATGCCAAGTCACTGTTGAGACATCTATATCCCACCCATACCATCCAAGTGTTACCTGGGGGTAGGTACACTTTACTTCTACGTGTCCCAATATGATAGGTCCACTTCACTACCACATGTCCCAATATGCCAAAGGAATGGGGGGAAGAAACTTAGGATAAGAAATGATGAATAATATTAAAAATTAAACAGAGTGTTTGCAGATAAATGTGATAATGTGAGAGTGGAGGAAGCTCTGCATGTAAAACATAGTAAAAACGTAAAAAAATACCTAAGTTTTTGGAAGTATTAAAAGTTATTACTTGCAGTGTTTCGGGGAGTGGAGGAAACTTCGCATGTAAAATTTAGTATAAATGTAAAAAATAGTTGAGTGTTGGGAAGTAGTAAAAGTGATTACTTGCAGGGTTGTGGGGGTAAGTGTAGAACTCGATAAATCTCAGTAAAATGGTTGTGGGTTGTGGGGGTAATTGTAGAACTCGGTAAATCTTAGTAAAATGGTTAAGTGTTGGGAATGTGTAAGTGTAGAACTTAATAAATATTACTAAAATGGTTAAGTGTTGGAAATGATGTGGGAATGTGGGCTTAGGTGATGTAGAAAAATCATAATATGATTTTTCGCATAAAAAATAAACTAAGTGTAAGACTTTGTAAGAACTAAGTGTAAAACTCAGTAAAATTAGCTAAGTCGTGAGGGTGAAATTTGGGTGATGTGGAAATGAAGGTGCAAATTGACGATTGCAGAAATGTGGGTTGCAGGGTTAGAAGTGGAAGGTGGATCAAATAAGGGAAGGACTCCTACATATGCATTCATGAAAAATGACTAAGTACGGAGAGTAAGGAAAATGGTTAAGTATGGAATATGGAGAGTAGTGAAAATGACTAAGTATGGAGAGTAAAGAGGATGGAAAATGAGAGTAAAGAGGAAGGGAAAGTAAGGAATATGGAGAGTTAGGGAGAAAATTGGCATATCTTGGGCATATGACCTATACTTTAGATTCTGTAAAATGTTGGATGAAGCTAACACATAAGGCTATTCATTGAGAATATGGACACAAGCAATTTCCTTCTTTTAGTATTTTTTATTTTATTCTCTTTTTGTTCAAAAGAGAAACCATCCTTGATAGCCTTTCATGATGAAGAAATTCAATATTGAAGTTGTTTTAAAAAAAATTGGGTATTCATGATCAACATGTGAGTGTTATTTGAGACTTTCCAAATTTGAAATTTTTTTGTCTCCATTTGATAGAGGCATATGTTAATTGATCAAGGAGGATCTCGGTGGCCACCCACCTTGTCCAACTAACTCAAAACAATTTTTTGGCAACTTACTATTTTTAGTAGTTTTTCAGTTCCTAAACTTTCAAGGCCATTTTGAGGGCCTAAACGATGTTTTTATGTGATTAGGCACATAAATAATATCTTAAGTATGTGATTTATCCCCCTAAATTAATTTCCTCGTCAATACCTTTCCAACGAGCTATCGTTCTCCCTAAACGGAGATCGTATGCAAAAGTTACGACCCTGGGAAGTTGATGTACTAACTTACCCCAACATGGCCCACATGACTTTTGGCGCTTCATATACTAGGGTTAAGTTTTTGGATGTATAGGTTTTTGGAATTCATGTTTATTGTAAAAATTCCTTCATAGCCTCATTTTACTCATCTTCTTGTGAATTAGCGTAGCTGTCACATCTCTTCTCGGAGATAAGATACCACCATTCTAGCAAGCTTGTTTTCAGTCTGCATTTTACAGTTTTCAACATATTTCTTATTTAATAGAAACCAAATTTTACTGTATCTATGTTATTTTTCACTCTGTCTCTGTGTTAATATCATAAATCTGTAGTTTCATTTAATATATCCTGACTTCACCAACACCTATCAGATGTTGGGCACAAACACAATTGTCACCAATTTCCATCTTTAGGATGGGCTATTGTGCCATTTGGGCCATCTATGCATTCCATAAAACAAGCGAGTGAAGATGATATGGGAAGCCCACTACAGTCAAGTGGCAGGACACTTCAGAGTGGAAAAGACAGTGGCAGTTTTGCAGCGGCATTTCTACTAGTTGAAACTTCGACAGGATGTCAACAAGTATATATGGTCTGGCACTGACTACACTATTGCCAAATCGGCCATTACAAAACAAGGCATGTACACTCCTCTTCCTACTCCTGATAGGCCCTGGGAATCCATCTCGATGGACTACATGTCAGGCCTTCCATCCACCAAGTGGGGAAATGACTGTGTTTTTGTGGTTGTTGATCATTTTTCCAAGATGGCGATTATGGCCACCTGCAAGGAGAGCATCATAGCAGAGGTCATTGCCAAGCTCTTCTTTGAATGAGTGTAGGTACATTTTGGGATCCCACAAACCATTATCTCAGATCGAGATAGCCAGTTCCTCATCACATTCTAGTCAATCCTTTGGTCTCTACTGGACACCAAGCTCACCAATTCCACTACCTTCCACCCCTAGATGGATGGCCAAACCAAGGTCGTCAATCAGATGATCATGCACAAATTGTGCATGTACAATTCTAAGAATACCAGAACCTGGGATGAGATTCTTCCCTATGTTTAGCATAGCTACAATAGAGCCATACATAGATCAACTGGCCACAACCCCTTTCAGGTGGGGTTCATGGGATTTCAACCATTGGGTCCGACGGATGTTGCACTACCCCTTGTGGCCACCCATGCAGACTCATCACATGATCCAACTGGAGTTGAAAAATCCACCTGGTTCATTGAATGGATCTAGCACATCTGCCAACAGTTTTAGGATATTTTACAGAAGCCCAATTCCAAGTACAAGCAACGCCATGATCAACAGCGGGTGCCACACCAATTTCAGGTGGGAGACAGAATTTGGTTGCACTTGTAGAAAGAATGCCTTACATGGCCTCATCAAAATCTTTGCCTGCTCTGTTATGTACCTTACACCATCACCAAGGATGTGGGTGAAAATTATATTGAGATCAACCTTCCCCCATTCCTTGGCTTGCACCCAGTATTCAATGTGGACCTCCTTCAGCTTATTTTCCACCATTATTGGACACCTCGGAGATAAAAAAATAGTTGACACCAACAAAGCTCAACCATGACTGCATGGAACATGCATCGATTGATCATATCATGGACACATAGGTCAAGGGCACTTGCCATCAGAGGATCCAACTTTATTGGGTTATCAAAGCAGGGCAACTCCTGCACCAAGGCAAGTGGCTCACTCGAGGCCAAATTTAGCAGAAATTTCCTCATCTGATGAGAGAACTCAATCGAATGGAGACCATTACTTCCTAAGGGGGAAGGACTGATCCAGGAGGATATCAGTGACCACCCACCTTTTCCAACTGGCTCAAAACATGTGTTTTGGAAACTTACTATTTTTAGCAATTTTTCAATTCTTGAACTTACAGGGCCATTTTGAGGTCCTAAACGATTATTTTTTGGGATCAGACACCTCAAAAAAATCCAAAAGATGTAAATTACCCCCCTAAATGAATATCCTCATCAATACCTTTCCAATGAGTTATTATGTGCCCTAAACAAAGATCATATGCAAAAGTTATGACCCCAGGTAGTTGATGTACTAACTTACCCCAACAAGGCCCACATGACTTTTGGTGCTTCATCTCCTAGGGTTAGGTTTTTGGATGTCTAGGGTTTTGGAATTCATGTTTATTGTAAAAATGCCTTTAGATCCTCATTGTTCTCATATTCTTGCAAATGAACATAGTCGTCACATCTCTTTTCAGAGATAAGCTGCCACCATTCTAGAAAGCCTGTTTTCAGTCTGCATTTTATAGTTTTCAACATATTTGTTATTTAATAGAAACCAAGTTTTATTGTATCTATGTTATTGTTCATTGTGTCTCTGTGTTAATATTATAAATATGTGGTTTCATTTTGTTTCTCTCATAAATTTGGATCAGTGCACCCCAATCACCTAGTTGATGGGCATTAGGAAAACACATCATCATATGGTTGGTCCATCACATACATTTTGAGCATGTCCTCTATTATCCTTTTTTTCCTTTTGGTTTTCTCATATGACTTTGGGTGATATGTTTTATTGAGATTTAATTCCATCCCAAATCCTTTAAATAATCCTTTCTAGAAATCAAATGTGAACTTGGGATCTCTGTCACAGACAATTTCTCTAGGAAATCCATGTAGCCTGGAAACTTCCTCCATGTATATCTTTGCAATATTGGTTTCCTTGAAAGTGGTCTTCAAAGGGATAAAATGTGAAGCTTTAGTCAATTTATCCACCACTACCATTATGGAATCATGTTGTTTCACTGTCCTGGGAAACTTAGTAATAAAATCAACTATGAAAAGTTTCCATTTGCATTATGGGATGGGCAATGGTTATAGAAGTCCAACTAGAGGTCTATGCTCAACCTTCACCTTCTAGCATTCTAGGCACCTTGCTATGTAATTATCCACCTTTTTCTTCATTTTGGGCCAAAAGTGTTGGCTTCTCACAACTGCAATTGACTTCTGATATCCCGGGTGTCCAGTGTATGGAACATTGTGAATTTCCATCAACACTAAATTTTTCATATCTTTGAACTTTGTCACATATACCTTTCCCTTATACATGAGGAATTCATCCTCTTTCATCTCATAATATTTAAATTTTTGCTACAAATCTCTATGTTGTAATGTTTCTTTTTTTTGCAAGTAGTGTTGATTTGATTTTGCAGCCTCCATAATTCTGTCTCTTAAATCAAACTTTTACATGGTCATGGTTGTAGAATGCATCTTGTGCACCCTCCTGTTGAGTGCATCAACCACTTGGTTCTCCTTTCCCTTGATATGATTGATATCAAATTAATACTCACTAAGGAATTCCATCCATCTAGTCTGCATTTAGTGTTGGTTATACAAACAAGCGTTTTAGACCACAAAGGTCTATCCTTAGCTCAAATTTTCTCCTCGTGAGATAATGTCTCCATATCTTTAATGCATGAATAATTGTTGTTAATTCTAAGTCATGTGTGGCATAATTCCTCTCATGTTCTTTAAATTTTTTGGACTCATAACATACCACATGTTCATTTTGCGTGAGAACTTCACTAATCCCTTTCTTGCACGCATCAGTGCATACAACAAAATATTCATCTAGTTCTACAATCTTCAATATTGGTGCACTCGTTAAAATTTCCTTCAACTATTGTAATATTTCTTCACATTTGGTATTCCATTCATATTTCACACCCTTCTTTTGCAAAGAAGTAATTGGGCTTGAAATGTCTGAAAACAAAATTTGTGAATCTTCGATAATAACATGAAAGACCCATGAATGATCTAAATTATGTAACATTTCTTGGTGTTGGACATCCTATAATGACCTCTATCTTCTCAGGAACCACTACTATCCCCTTTCCTGAAATAATATGACCCAAGTATTGAATCTTATTTTGATAGAAGATGCACTTACTTAAATTGGTGTACAATTGATGCTCCCTCAAAACTTGTAGCACCATCCTTAAATTTTTCTCATGTTCCTCCTTTGTCCTTGAGTAGATGAGTATATCATCTAGGGAAAAAATTACAAAATTGTCTGGGTATTCCCTAAACACTCCATTCATCGGGAACATGAAAACAACTGGTATATTTTACAACCCAAATGGAACCACCACAAACTCATAATGTCCATATCTTGTCCTGAATGTTGTCTTGATGATATCTTCTTCATTTATCCTCACTTGATTATAGTTCAATCTAAAGTCAATATTGGAAAAGACTCTTCCACCTTTTAACCAATCAAATAGATCATCGATATTTGGTAAGGGGTATTTGGTCTTTATGATGGCCTTATTCATCTATCTAGAATCAATACACAGTATTAAGGTTCCATATTTCATCTTCACAAAAATCACTCAGAAACCCCAAGGTGACATACTTGGGAGTATATACCCCTTCTTTAACAGCTCTTCAAGCTGCATCTACAACTCCTTCAACTCTAATGTGCCCATTCTATATGGATGTTTGGACACCGAGGCATCTCTAGACACCAAATCAATGTCTCTCTTTGGTGACAACCCTAAAATATCTCCAAATACATCCCCAAAATATTTCAAGACCATATGGTCTTCAATACTTGGAAATTGATCTGTGGTTGCCTCTTCCATATGGGCTGCAAAAATATGAATCCCTTCCTAAAAATCTTCTTCAATTGTGTGGCTGAAATTTCTCTAATAGCTAGCTACAATCCTTGTAATACCTTAAACCTTTCCTTGCTTCCCTTCCTCATCAAGACAAGTGATTTCCTTGTTGTAATAGTCTAATACAACAAGGTTCTTTTGCAACTCATCCATATCAATCATATAGTCATATGAACTCAATGGTATTATATTCAAATATGCTTTTGTGTTGATTCCATTCATGTCTATTAGACAATCTCTAACCAATTCATTGATTATTCTCTTATCCCGTGTGGCTAGCTAAACCAACCAATATTTTCCATGCTTGCTTCTTTGCAAGTGAAATATTTCAACTAGGTTATAATCTATGTAACTATGGCTAGATCCATAGTCAATTAAAATTTCTATGGGATGGTTATCAATCATACTTTTTACTTCAATCATGAGGGATTGATATTATTCTTTCTTGTTGTCCAATGCTGCATAAATACTTGGAAGTCTTATTCCCATGTCTTCAACTGTATCAACGTCCTGAATATTGTGGAAAATCCTCATCCTTTCTCCTTTTTTAAGGAAATCCTATACAAGTGATCTCCTTCACATCCCCAACATTTTATGTGTTTTTGCCTTGGCCTTTTCCCAAAAGAATATGCTATCCTGGGATCATTTTGGGATGAATTTCCTTGTTGATATGCTTGAGAGATGTTTACAAAAAAGGGTGTATTAAAATATTTCTTCCTGTGATCCATCTTACCCTTCATCTTGTCATTCCAAGATTTTTGGAAAATTGGTTTCCCTCTGCTCTGCTCATAAGGGTATGTTGGCCAAAATTTGGTCACTTTTATTTTCCCGCTCTTGGATTAATAAAAAAAATTGATATCAGAAAATGAAAATTTATGAACTATTATAATTTCCTTGTGTATCCCCCAACCTCATCTTTGTCACACATTTTTCGGATAGTAAATCGGAGTTCGTATGCTCAAGATATCCATGTTTAAAGTTTAAAGTGGAAAAAGACGCCTCTTTCATGTGGAATAAAGCTAATATTTTGGAAGCACTTTTAAATTTTTTCAGGTTCAAGACTCTTGAAAGTATTCTTTTTTTGGGTTAAAAACCCATAAAAAAAATTCATGGTATTTCTCATGGGCACATGTAATTATCCTCTCTTCCCTCACCCCTCACATCCCATACTTAGTTTTTATTTGAGTTATGGCGGTTGGTCGGACTAGCCATAAATCCCTCACCTCTCCCCTTCATCCCCCTCACGTCCATCCCCGACAAACTCACCTCACCCCCTTATTTTCCTCACTCCCCAACCCTCCCTGCTCCCCACATTTCCCACCCCCTCACTTCCGCTCCCTAAAAATCCCCTCAAAATCCCCTCTATCCATTTCCTCACCACTCATCCCTCACATTCCCATAATTAACTTTTTTTTGAGTTATGGCGGTTGGTCAGACTCGCCATAAATAAACTCACTCCCTCCCCCTCACTTCCCAAATTGTCCTCCTCTCCTCATTCCCCCCTCCACCTCACCCTACATCACCCCCTCATATTTACCTGAGCCCCCATGCCTAACCTGTATCCTCCCCCCTCACTCGGCTCCCTACCCCATACCTAACCTCGCATCACTCCCCCTCACTCAGCTCCCTACATTTCTCCCTCATGTATTCCACCACCTACATTTATACCCCTCCCCCTAACTACGCACTCTACCTTTTTCCTTAAACTCTCATTTCCCCTCCTTTAAAACATTATACCTTAACTTTTTATAATATTTAAATTATAACTTTTTATAATGTGTAATTCATAACCAATCAGATTATTACCCTTGGCATCCATTAAGATCATGATACATGGTGATCAAGGATTAGTCCTTCATGGAGACCAAAGAATGGTGCCACAAGGAAGCCAATTAATTGGAGACACATGGCAATATATTTATGGTTGGACGAAATTTAATCCAAGGGCCCAAATTTGTCCATGAATTTTGATCAATGGTGGTTGAGTCACGATCTTGCAGAGGCCATAATTTGAGCTCCGGGTGTTAGAATCATGTAAAATTTATACCATTGAAAAGGTATTTTGATGTAGAAAATGATGGTACATGTTTCAAAGGCTGAAGGTTTCTAAATTTTCCCCAGAAATTAAAATATCACTCAGATGCATTTTTAATGGGCATGCATGATAACTCAACTTCACGAGCTCATATCTTGAGATCCACGCGACAGATTTGGGAAAATTTTATATCGTTGGAAATATAAGACGATGAATATCACATATGAAATGGATTACATGGATAAAAAAATTGTTATCATTCTCATATAATTAAAACACATTCATCCTCTTTTAAACAAAAATTAATTAAATTTTAAAAATAAAAAGTTTAATTAAAACTTTTATTGAAAAAGGAGACGGACCCATTTTCAATATAATTATATTAATGATGTGAATTAATTAATGAGGAATTAATTAAAGGTAATTTTTCAAGAAGAAACGTGTACAAGAATTTCTAGAAGGGAGAAACCCTAACTACTCAAGTAGTTATAAAAATATATTCTTAAAAAGAGAAGAGAGGCTCCAACAAAGGTCCAAGAATCAATATTGTTAGAGGGGCAGCGAAGAAGATAAGAGGAATAATAAGGTACAACCATGGATACACAATCAAGCTTCTAATCAAAAGAAATAAATCATCATCTTCTTCATTTTTTCTATTCTTCTACACCACTTCTCATAGGTTTATGCTTGAATCTCAGAGTTGTGCACAAGGTTGAGTTGTTGAGTGTTTTTCTTGTATTCTTGTAAGATATTTTCTTATATGATCATGGATTATTTGAAACCACATACATGGTTGTCAAAGATTTTGTAATGAAGAACATATTTCATGAATAAAACTCCACAAGAATTGTTTCGGGGTTGATCTTGATTGTATCTTGTAACTTCGAGTTTGAAGTATGAGATATTTGAGGTTGACCTATCAAATTATCTTTTGATCTTGATAGAAGTACTCTTTTAAAATTCTTCAAGATGATCAAAGTATTCTCTCCTATTTTCATTGAAGAAGACATGGATGTATTTATATATGATTAAGAAGATTGTGTGTGATGATGATCACAATTTAATTCTGATGTTCAAGCCCTCCTTCAATATTTTCTTATTGTAAAAATAATTTTGTTGCACAGTTGGGTTATTAAAGAACCATTTTCATTTAAATCCAACAAATAAATATTTGGGGTTTTTGTCTAGCACTCTCCCTACTCCAAGATATTCAAAGATATATCTTTTAGCCAAAGATAAGAACCAACTCTCTAAAAACGAAGGGGGACTAATCTCCTCATGAGGTTGTCATTTCGTTCCTGACGGATTCAAGAATCTACAAGGTATTTTTCTTTCCTTGTGGTATCCTCCAAGGTCCTGAGGTTATCATAGTGTATATTGTCACTATAGAAAGAAGGTGGACCACTAAAAATGTTTGGATTTTAACCTTATCATTCGTTATGAAGCCAACATACTTCAACAATTCAAAGAATATCCTCTCATATTCCTCCATTGTCATGCTTCCTAGATTGAGTTCAAATGACTCTTTCATATTCTTATCATAGTAATGCTCAGACTGGAAAATATTTCTAGTGGAAGTATTCATTGAATTGTCTCCATGGGACCTTCTTCTCATCGAATTTATCGGCCTACTTAAGTTGATCCCACCACATGGTTACTTTCCCTTGAAGGTGGTAGGTTTCAATTATGGTTTCTTCCCTTGAGGGTTAATCATGTAGCTGGAAATATTTTTCATTCCTAGTAGACAAGATTCTGTATATTCTCCATTTCTATGCTCTCCATCAAAATTTGGTGGATTTATTTTCCTAAGTTCACCTTGTAAAATTTCTAACTCATGTCTTCTCCTATGCCTTCTTATAGGTGACACACTTAGGTTACTCTCTAGCCCTAAACATGCATGAAATATTCTAGTTTATTTCTCTTGGGAATGATGATGCCTTCTCACACTTCTTGATTTATTTTCATCCTTGTGATCATCCCTTCTACACTGGGATCTGGATGATGCCACTTGTCTAGTACTAGCTGCTTGATTTGAGCCAAAATCCTTATTGACTTGTCTATGCAACATGTTCAGACTCTGTAGGAGCAACTCCTGAGATTTCATGATCTTCTCATTATCTTCCCTATAACTCTGCACTTATTTATGTAGGATTCTCATAGTTAAATCCAACTCCATAGGATCCTCCTTTCTTCTTCTTCCATTGGACTATGTCTTATCATTTCCCATGCTGCCACATAGCCTTTTGATTTCTTATTCATAGTCATAATATCTCTAAACATCCTCCATGAGTGTAAAACTCATAAAATGAACCAAAGTACTCTCTTGAACCTCTTAATTTTGTAAGAAAAAAAGTGCATGCAATAAAATTTGTGTTAGACAAAAATGAATATTTACAGTTCTGAAAAAAAATCAATGCATAATTTGTTGTTCTTTAAGGAAACAAAACATATTCTTCTAATTTGACTATGAATTCTATTGCTCAAATCACTTTTTGGGCACATGAGTGGATTCATCTCTTCAAGATCTTTCCAATGACTATCCATTTTCTCAAAACTGAGTCATGAGCATAAAGTTATGCCACCTTAAATATTTCACACTTCATCCATATGATGATGCTACTATGCCACCTGGCACCATGTGGACCCATCGGCATGAGTGACGACCTATGTGGATCAAATGACATGGCTTACTTGTCTACACTAGAATTAAGGCTTAGCCATCATACTTTTCCCCATTATATTGTCAACTTCCTGCAACACTTTCTTGCAGGCATCTTTCACAAGATTGTCGAGAGGTACACTTCCCGCAACATTGTTGGGCTCACCTTTGTAGGTTTTCTCCATTGAAAATCCTCCAACGAACAATATTCCCACAATATTTTTGGGATTGCGTCATCATGATTTCACTTACTATTCCTTGTGGTTCTTATTTTATTTTTCATCTCATTAGGATTATGTCCTCGTGCCTTTGGGCTCCTTCAAATTAACGCACACACAAATCCTTTTATAGGCCACAACCCATGAAAAAATGTCCTCCTAAAAAATCATATAGTTTTTATTTATCGGGATCAACAATTCAGGATTATCCATGGATTGGGACATTCTCAACCCATAACCTCTCTTACTTATCCTAGCTACACCATAGGAAGACACATGTCCTCTTCCGAGTGTCACCTGCCACATTGCAGTCTCTGATATGTCTACCCTTGCTAACATGACATCCCCTTCTACATATGACCTTGTTGAGACAACATTCTCATATGATGAATTGGATGGTAGGTGATCACCCCTATCAATGGTTCAGATCATCATGAGCTCTCCAACTTCATGATATTTAACTACCCATGGGGCCCAATAGATCTAACAATCCATATCCATTCTCTTGTTGATCATCAATTCTCATCCTTTTTGGGCTCTCGCTTATGGGATTATTCCATAATGGTGTCACACTATTGATATCCTCGGTCTATCCCACAGAACAGAGCTCGAAAATCTTGTGGCCTCACACCTTTGGGCTCTAACCCTCTACCAAGATTCAAGTTTTCTTTGCATCCCGCGACCCACAGACCCATTGGGCTTAACCCCTGTGGGCCTTCTCCCATGAGCCTAACCTTTTGAACCTTCTCTCATGAGCCTAACCTTTCAAACCTTCTCCTACAATCCTAATCCCACAAGCATAACTCAAACTTTCTCCAATGAGTTTCATCCCACGAGCCTAATCCTAAACTTGGCCCTCCCAATCACCAATCTCTAATGAATGGTCAATATCAACTCTCGTTTCCCAATGAATGGTCGATATCAATTCTCAAAACTTAGGAAAATTATCTCAAATTCATATATTTTCCTCACCTAGGGAAATTTGTACACATGGATCCACATCATCATGGCATTACTGACCTCACAAAGTTTCACCGAGTCTGGGTTCTGTATCCAAATCTAAATTTTTGAAACAAGTTCATTTTATGAATTCTTTTGGATCTCTGGATATAGGATTCCTCTGCAATGGTTCTACCTGCCCCCTTCTCCCAACACAGTACATTTCTCTAATTATATCTACCATGACCCTCCATTTCTTCCTCTGCAAAACCACAACCTACCATCACCTCGACACCAAGATGACGTCGCCCTTGACCTTCTATCAAATAGTTGTAGACTTTAACATGCTACTCTACCTCTATGCGACATCTCTCGCCCATACAACTTAAGTGTTGTGAAACCTGAGCTCTAATACCAATATGTAATTCTCCCTAGCCTCGTCGAGGCCCATTACTAGCGAAAACACACAAAAACAATTTGGTGAACAAAACTTGTAGCTTACTATCTACTAATTCATACATATTTAACCATTTTGATATGATTACTAAATTGCATCTATGACATGATAATTAAACATAAATGCATCTAATTTACTCAACAAACAACATACAATTCATTCCAAACCCAGATTGAATGCACAATGAAACAAATCATAAATGTAACATAAAAACAAGGTAAAAACACTTATCTTTCTATAACAGTTGTGCAACTAGTTGCATTAGGTGAACGTTCCACCTAACCATAGAATTTTTGTTACAAATATCAACAGCAATTCACCCCCAAAATCCACAAGAGAGGGTGTCTCTCCACTGTCCACTCATAGCTTGAGTTATCCACAACCCATTGGTATTCTCCTATAGTCATCTTGATTCCTCTAGCTCTCTTCCTCTCAAACTACTTGTCCCAAGGAATCTATCACATTATTTTCTCATAGCCCCTTAGGCTATATCATTCATTCATCAATGCTTCAAACACATATTGGACATGAATCTCTCTATCGGGGACTCTAGTCACATCAATTTCTAGGAAAACTACCAATAAATATACCAACAACAATCTCGTCGCTCCAATGAAACTCTCACACAAAGAGTTCACTCCACAGGCTTGACAAACTTATTCTTTTGCAAACTCGATAGCTTGCTTATTCAACCTTCAATAGCTCCAAAATAGTTTTGGAATGTGTCCACTTATTTTTTCCTCTCATCTCTAGAGTTCTCTCCCCTTTTGTCTCCTAATTCCCATCCATAAAAACTTGTCTACCTGCTCCTCTCCATCCCCATACGAATTTCCTCCATTTTTTCCCCTGCTTGCTTGACTCACACTTTTCCCCAAGATGATTGTACTCAGTCCTATCTATAAATAGCTATGGGATGTGACTCTCACACCCACCCTCTTACACTTATTCAATGATTGGACTCTTCTACACTCAAGCAAACAAATAGAAAGTTCACTCAAAGTAATAAAAATCCGAAAAAAAGGATTTGGGATTTAAGCTCATGAATAAAACCTCTTTATACCCTTCCTCTCTTATGGATAAATCCACCCCCGTATTTTTCCATGTACATCTGCAACTAGCATCACATTTTATTTATTAATTTTGGATATAAAAGTTCACATATTACATCGCTTGACCCACATCCATATATATTATCTACATTACACATTACTAAGTTGGGGATTATAGTGGGGATATTACATTTCAACACAATTTGATATGAATGGATTGGGGTCTACAATATATATCTTGGGAATGGAGAATATGAGACATAGAGTGAATATAAATTCTTGTTGAGCTAGAGAAAGTATGTAAACTTTGTCCTATAATGTTTTCACATGGAAAATAACAAACCATTGAGTGTTTTGATTTATGTGGGAACTAAGATTTTAGTTGAGTAGTGTCCTACAACAACAACATATGGAGGATATGGATTCTATTCCTTATGCTATTTTAGTTGGTAGTTCGATGTATGCTATGTACTAGACCAAACATTTCCCAAGTAGTGGGAGTCGTGAGTCAATTCATAGCTAATATTGGATGTGAAAATTGGACTGTGGTGAAGAGGGTGTAGTGGAAACGTTCGGTAATTTACTCAATATATGAGACAAAATAAAATATGTGATTGATAGAATGAATAATAATTATGAATTATGTTTACAATGAATGGGCCCTGATTATAAATATAGTCTATGGGATTCCTCTTTGCCTCTCTATGAATAGGTGTGTCTTTTTAATAATTTATTTATTAACTATTTATAAATGTTTTCTATTGTATTTTATTATGTAACATCACGTCCTACTGATCACACTTATATTGACTTATTATTTGAGGACACTTGCGTGCAAGTGATCCGATTATGGTACATTACAATTTTGTACGATTATGAGTTATACATGATGTTGATGTATTGCGATTTATATGTTACTTTCAGAAGTACATGTATTGACAAAAATTACTGACGAGTTCTCCTGAGTGTGCAAGATACATGACAGGTTATGGATGACGATGGCATCAATGGACTTCCTTGGACTCTGGATTGATTTAGGGAGTGGATTTCATTTTGTTTGATTATTCCATTTACGTACATGTGATATATGATTGATTACAATATGATTTATGTATATGGATTACTGACACTATTTTTTCCAGTGGATGTTGGCTTGATGATGCTTGTTAATCTGACTCACATAAGGAGTAAAGGGGCCATGTACAGAAACCAGACATTGAAGGAGAGGTGTGGTAGCATCCCTATCACGGCCTACTATCACTCTCGTCGTGACCTGAACTGTAGGTTAATGATTACCTAGTTCTATAGGTACACGATGTCATTAGGGCATACCGAGATAGTCACTCATGAGGAAATCTAAAGTGCGCGCAATAAGAAAGAATCCTTATTCCTTAGAATCCCTTAGTCTCTCAAAAGGTCGACCAAATGGAGTGTTGACTCCAAGGGTCGGACAAACTTCCAAAACCAGTCAAAGGTGAGTGGCACCCTTGGAGCATGGAGGTGCATCTTGAAGGGCATGTCGTGTAATTAAACGTGAGTCAATAAATCTAGCTGGCCTATAAAATAATGAAATGTTTAGACCTTGTTAGAATAAAATATTAATTAGTTAGTAAATTATAAACTTAGAATCCTAACAAGAGTCTAAGTCTAAGCCTAATTCTAAGTTTAATTAAGGGACTAAATAAAAATATTAAATAAATTAAAAAGAATTGAGATAAAATCAAACTCTAGGAAAAAGGGGAATGAAACTTTAAAGGTTGGGTAAAATTCACTTCTGTGCATGAAAATAATAAAAGGGATTTTTAAAAATAGAAAGAAATTAAAACACGAGATAATAGGTGTACACATAGAGTAATATCTTGAGTCAATCTATCACTAAGCCTAACTAAAAGAAGACTCCTAAACCAAATCAAACTAAGATCTAGTTAGGGGACACTCAATAAATGAGAAATTGGTGAACTAAGGGACAACTAAGAGAAAAAATAGGAACGCATTGGGGAATTTGAGGGAAATTGGATTTTAAATCAAATAAAAAGAGGAATTACATGTGCAACCTTGGGAGATTGTGACACATGTGTTGGGTGAATAATCATTTAATTTAATTATTAAAAATGAATTAGTTGTGCATGGATACAAGTGTCATTGAAAATAATTCTATAAAAGAAATGAAAGAGAGGTGAAAAGATCTCACTTTTTATGTATTGTTATTCTCCCAAAATTTCTATGGATTGAATTTTACTTGTAAGAGTTGGGATTCCAAAAACTAAAGAGTGGAATCTCTTCCTTAAGAGGCAAGTTTTGGTGCTATTGTGTTCTAGTTTCTTGCGTGTGTCCCCTTTGCGGCTCGAGGGGATATGGGGGAAGAAGAGTACCCCTAGAATTGGTTGGAAGGTACCAGTGAAGTCTTGGTATTAGCAGGTTGAAGATAGGAAATTGCGTTGGGAGTTTCAAGTTGAAGTTCATCCTCTCACATTATCGCTTTTCGGTTATAGTATTTAATGTCATGCTTGCTAGTTTATAATCTCCTTTTAAGTTTTGAATTTCATTACTTGTTTGCAATCGTTTGATATTGATTACTTCCAATTTGTAAATTATTGTTGGCAACCTGCCCCTCACAGGCACGGTCGCTCCCACCAGGACCTTCACAAACTCTCGGCCCGAAGAGTCCAAGCTCTTCCAACTCCCTCGGGAGTCCTTCACCCACAGTCTTCTCGGCTATCTTCCCTTTCGGAACTCGGGAAATCGGGTTTCGCGGACTCACGAACCTTGTGTGCACCTCTCATGCAATATGAAAACCCAAATCCCGATCCGCGATGTCAACGGTCAACGCTCCCGCTCTATCGGGGATTTTCTTATCGGGAAACCGGCGGTTGTGTCGTCGCGTACCTCATGCAACACGAACCTCCGAGTGCCGAAACCCCGATCCCTCGCGAACGCGCCACCTGGACTCCACTATGCCTCCGGGTCCCACGCTGCCACGTTAGTCTTCGGGACTTCGCGGATCGCGGATCCACGATACCAAATTCCCTACCGTTGGAAACCCCGAATGCCGAAACTCCGATGTTTCGGATTTATGCCATCTGTCCCTCCAACAATCGACGGCTCAGATCAAATCGGGGGATCGCACTTTGCGATTTTGACATGCATGCGATCCTTGCGCTCTCCAACCCCGATTCGCCGATGGCGATGACCAATGATCCTCCCTGCGCCTGAGGGTTAACCGCCTCGCTCCTTCTTCCAGATCCGACGATCCACGGGACCTCGCGAGTCTTCCCGATAAATCCAAGTCGCCGATTCTCTTCCTCTATGAAGAGATCTCTGCTCC
>SNQJ01S0030432.1:30359-87516 GCA_010110895.2 Picea sitchensis | reverse complement strand
ATGAAGGAATTTCAACCAATAAGACCCCCCTATTCAATGGAACAAACTTCGCCTTCTGGAAAGTTAGGATGAGAACCTACATAATAGATTTAGGTGCAGATGTCTGGGATGTGGTAGAGACTGGTTATGTAAAGCCAGTTGTACTAGATAATAAGGATGACAAGCTAGAATTTAGCTTCAACGCTAAGGCTATGAATGCTATTCTGAGTGGGCTTGCAGAAGAAGAATTTGTAAAACTTATTCATTTAGAAACTGCCAAACACATGTGGGACAAACTCATTAGCAGTTATGAAGGTAATGAGAAGGTAAAAGATGCAAAGCTTAAAACCTATAGAGTACAGTTTGAACAACTACATATGAAAGAAGATGAAACTATTGGGAAGTACTTTTTGAGAGTTGAATAACTAGTAAACGCAATGAAAGAACTTGGTGAAAAAATTGAGGAACCCTCTTTAGTTTAGAAAATTTTGAGATCTCTACCAGATAGGTTCAACCCAAAGGGCTCAGCTATAGAAGAGCTTAATGATCTAAAAGGTTTGGCTTTTGATCAAATTCTAGGAATGTTGACTACATATGAAATGAGAATAGTTAAAGATAAACCTACCTCTAGAGAAGCATCATTTAAAGCAAACAAGAATGAGGATTCTGAGCTTGATGAAATTGAAGAAAAATTCGTGAGAAGACTAAAGAAAGGATCACGCAAGTACCAAGGCAAGTTTCCCTTCAAATGTTTTAACTGTGGAAATATAGGCCACTTTGCATCTAAATGTCCACACAAGAAACATGATCAAAATTCTGAAAGTGAAAAGAAGTACAAACCCAAGAGATTTAGTAAAAAGAAAATTTTATGTGTAAACAATGATGACTCTTCAGAAGACACAGATAGTGACTCTTCCTGTGAAGATAAGATTAATGACTTTATGCTTATGGACAAAGAGGATTATGACAATAAAATCATAGGAAGTGATGTTGATGATGAAGAAGCTATGGTTGACTTGGAAGGAGAACCGATCATTGCTCTAGAAGAAATTGCTAGACTCAGATCTAAGAAGAAAAAGCTAAAACAATTGTTGATACAGTTCGAAAAAGACAATAAAGAACCTGATGAAGAATTTGCCCTGCTAAAAGTAGAGTTAGAGGAGGTAAAGAAAATAGAGGACATTCTGAAACAACAATTATCAGAAAAGAAGGCAAGATGTGAAGCCTTGGAAGAAGAGGCAGTAAAAACTAGAAAAGAGATGGAGAAGTTTAAAGCATTATATCTCCAGAATCTTCCGAGTATTAAAGCCTGTTGGCAGGTGAAAATGATTGTCCGTCAACTGAAAGAACGAGTCTGGTCCGAGGTTTTCTAAATAACCCAAGCCATTTGGTGTAACTCATTCTGACAGCTTTAGTGGCTCCTTTGGCCAATATAAAAGTCCTAAAAGAAACAAAAAGAAAGAAATAACTATCTAATTACTAATCACTATATATATATATATATATATATATGTACATATGTATAATGTAAAATGTTGCAGATATATTTAAGCAAAATATATACAAATCTTACTTATGTACATGATTTACAAACTGCAAATTTTAATCGAAACTTAGGAAAATCAATGTAAAAAATGATTGCTTCTAGGAAGCAGATAAAGAAAGCACATAAACATATTTTTTATTTTTCCTTATAAATCTAAACTAATATAAAAAAAAAAATACAGTGAAACATAAATGTGTGGATAGTCAAAAGTTGAACCATGCATTCTAGTTTCAGTGATAAATAAATGACAAAAAAATACAAAGGAGCTAACCTGCTAGTGAGTTAGTGAAGTGTATCCAAGCATCTGCATGAGTGGAGAACATCCAACTGCCCTGTACAAGAGAGAAATCTGCAAGGAACTTTGTGACTATTCTAAATAAATTTAAAACCTGTATTAGCAGCTTAGGTTTCAATGATAGAAGATGAAACACATACATGAGTTTGTGATCTCATAATTTCACATGATTAGAGTAAGATAAATTTTAAAGTAATCTATGCATTTCATCATCCAATTAAAACTCAAAGATAAATCCTATCAATTTAATTGGAGATATGATCACAACATATATATTTTGAGAAGAAATTATAGATGGTATTTATAATATAACATCTTGCACATCATAGATTATTTAATCTAAAGATATCAAACCTATACATGTAGTAGGATTAACAAAACATAAATGACAACATTATAAACAAAAGGCTAAAGCCAAAATGCATAAATGTTGTTTCATTAAGTTATGGAATCACTAGTCCATCTCTTGCCCTCAGCCAAGATGATTTCCATTACAAAATACAGAGTATTTAAAGAGTTCATGTAAGCTAAACATCCTATCTTCAAAAATAGGATCATATCTCAAAAGGATCTAAAAGTTACAAAGATAGAGGATCTAAAAAAGCCACTCAATAACAAACTTGATCTTCAAAATTATGAAAATTTTGTTTTGATTTACAAAATAATCCAAAAGAGATGGCTAATTAACTAAGTCTAGCAATGCTCCATCTTGTGAGATCAACACAAGATACATCTTATCCTGAAAGAAAAACAAAATGAGAAAATAAGGTATTTATTTAACTAACAATTTCCAAATTTTATATGAGAATTGACTTGGCTACATAATCTCTCGATTCTGTAGCCAGTCTTATTATTAACAACATAAATCTAAATCAATCTAGATTAATTAGAAAAATAACAATAAAAGAACAACTAAGATAAAAGCCAATCTTACCATTCAACTGATAACCAAATTTGAATCACAATATCTCAGAGTTGATCACGGCCTTGACACTATAGGCATTTTTTTATTATGATATTGCCAGTCCTTTTCAAACGTTTTCCTTGTCTTTGTGCATTGATCTTGAGCTTACGATTTTCATTGGTTAATGAGTCATTTTGAGTCATAAGAGATTTGATTGAAGGATAAGGATGTCTATGTAATAATGACCTATCCAATGTAAACACACTTCACAATGTACAACAGGAGCAATCGGTTGAGGAAGCGCATGACTGTGTGTTAAAACACTACCACTATTCACTGTCAGCCTTTGACTGAGTTTAATTCCTGTAAATTCCTTGTTGTCTTTCACGCATGGTGGGAGGTTATTCACATAATCGAAAGTTTGAATGTTTGGAAGGGTTTCCACTGGTGGATTTTATGTTAAGATTAGGGCATACAACTTGTTCAAGATCATGAATTTTAATAAGATTGGCGATGACATCCTGTTGCTCAGACAAAGACTGATCAGGCATTGCCCTTTCACAAGGGTTTTCACACAAGAAATCTGGCATGCCACTTGAGGAAATAATAGGCTTCTCTATCAGAGGTTTATCCAACACTGTAGGAATGTATATGATAGAACTCAATTGTTTTCTACAGATCTTCAAATCCACAAAGAGGAAATGAAAATAAAGAAAACTAAAACGCAACAGATTTTCTGAGAAAATTTTGTCCAAAAAACGAAACATACCTATGAAATGAAATAATTTTTGAAGAATCTGCTCATATTGAAGGTAAATGGGCCCATTTCTGAAATGGGTTTTCAAGGGTTTGATCTAATTCATAACTGTTTGATCAGAAATGCTCCCGCAAAAATGTGTCTCTGGCAGACAATTACGGGTTTGCTCAGACTATAATGAGAGCGACTCAAAACAACTGTGGGCTTAAGAGGTAGTAGAAACAAAGGAAAGTCTGAGCCAAAAAAAAAGGAGTAAAATGAGTAATCACTCCAGCACGATCATGATGTGAGCATAAGGGTTTCACACACGAAATTCAGGAAGTTCTGGTGATAAACGTTTTTGGATACAGAGCATAACACCAGATCTTGATCTATCATGAGAGGGCAGTCACTTCAACCTGCCAGCTAAAATGAGGTACAGAGTATGATCACAATGTGATTGATTTCCATGACAAGCAATAGACATACTCGTTTTGCAAAGGTTAGGAAAGGATGCGTTTTTACAAACCAAATGCAAATCAAAAGTTTAAAATCAAAGTTGATTTACCAAGAAATTTAAATGAACAAGCCTATAGTCCAAATGCCAATCGATTCTTGGTATAGAAAGGATCCAAAATATAAGCTTACAATCCAAGAGAAACTCAAAATAAATGTTTCATTCATATGTGATAAGCTCAAAGCAAGACAACATTCATTAAAAGAGATGTAAGCACATTGACCCTTTAAAAGACCAAGCCTTAGATATAATTGAAATATGATTTTAAGTTTTAATGCTTGATTCATGATTTCAGTCATGGATCAAGCATGAAAATGCAAGATAAAAAGAAAACATGAGTAATCAAACATCTTTTTTATAATAAAAAAATCATCGTCAAATAGTAATATTTACGGAATGAGGTGTAGGCAGCTACCTGAGGTGTCATTTGTCGTTCAAAATAGCAAACACATGTAGGGATGCCAACAAAGCCTAAGAAGGATTAGCCCTCATTCTGAATCAACAAAGGAATCCAAATCAAAAAGCTAGTTTGGGTTATGAAGAAGGATCAGGTAGTGGACAACCAAGAAACAAAGAATCCATGAAGTTTGTTAAATCTACACTCATTGAAAACAACGAATATGGAAAAACAAAGGAAGATAATCAACTAACAAGGAAGAGAGAAAGAAAACATACCAAAACTAAATTTGTAGAACAAAGAAATAATGCACCCTCTTCTCAGAGAAATCTTCAGCATGGAAGAAATCAACCTGCTCAAAGAAGACAACCATTTTCCAGGTACCAAGGATATTTCTATGGATATTGTTTTTCCTATTCTAACTTTGGTCACAAAGTTGTAAACTATTCTTTAAGATTTAGGTATGAGCAACCAAGACATTCAAGGTATAGATATATGCCGCAACAAAGAATGAGACACCCAAGTAACAAACAACCATAGACTGAAAATCATGTGATGGCTGGGAAAATGACACAGGTTAAGCATAACAATCGTTATGATCCTTTATTCAATGAACTAGATTGTTACACCTACCATAACTATGGACATAAAGTTGTTGACTTTCGCTTAAGGAATTATGAACCAAATTTGAATCCCTTTGTTGAAAATGTCAAGGTTTGGAAGAAGAAAGAAAGTGACAAGTGTGGATTAGTGTTGTCATCTCAAAGACAAAAGAACCCCTGGTACATTGATAGTGGATGCTCCAAACATATGACGGGAGACAAAAGTAAGTTTATGTCTCTAAGTGAAAGCAAATCAGGAAATGTAACCTTTGGAAATGATGCTCCTGGTAAAATCAAGGGTAAAGGGATGGTGAGTTTGAGTAATGGTAAAGGAAAATCCCAAGATGTTCTTCTTGTAGATGGGTTGAAACATAATTTTCTCAGTGTAAGTCAAATGTGTGACAGAGGATGTGAAGTGGTGTTCACTTCCAAGGATTGCAAGATAAAGTCTGTAAACTTAGAACAAGTTGTGGCTAAAGGCATAAGGACGGATAATAATGTATATGTGATGAAAGAAGATAGAGAAGAGTGTCATCTAAGAAAACATGATGAAAGTTGGTTATGGCATAGGAGACTTGGACATCTAAATTTTGATCACTTAATCAAGATAAAAAATCTTAAGGTTGTAAAAGATCTTCCCAGAATATCAAAACCACAAAATTTTGTGTGTAAACCCTGCCAAGTAGGAAAGCTAACCAGGACAAAGTTTAAATCCAAGAGATCTACTTCAACAGAGAAACCACTCCAATCAATTCATATGGATTTATGTGGACCATCAAGGCAGGAAGGCACAGGGAAGGAAAACTACTTTATGATGATCATTAATGATTACTCCAGACTTACTTGGGTTGCTTTTCTCAAAGAAAAAGATGAAGAATTTGAGAAATTTAAAATATTTAAGGCTTTAACTGAGAATCAAATAGACAAGAGGTTAAAAGTAGTAAGATCATACAGAGGAGGAGAATTTATGTCAAGTGATTTCAAGGAATTATGTGATAAACATGGGATCAAGAGAGAATACACAATCCCAGGAACTCCACAACAAAATGGAGTAGTTGAGAGGCAAAACAGAATAGTGCAACAAATGGCCAGGTCAATGATGAATGAGAAGAACATTGGTCAAACCTACTGGGTAGAAGAAATACACATAACAATCCATGTTCTTAAAAAATCCCACCTCAGAACACATAGTGACAAGACACCTTATGAACTATGGTATGGAAGACCTGCCTCAATCAAACACTTCAAGGTCTTTGGGAGTAAATGCTACATAAAGAATAATAATGAAAACCTTGGAAAGTATGATGACAGGGTTGATGAAGGCATCTTCTTCGGATATGCTACAAACAATAAATGATACATATGTTATAATAAGAGGCTGCATAAATTAATTTATTGCATTTATGTAAAGGTTGATGAAGGAGTCTCAGAAACAGAGGTGAGCAATATTGAGTCTGCTACAGGAGACATAGCTGAAGCTGAATATGAACAGGTCCAAGAATCAGGAAAAGAAGACTATGAGTCAGATGAAGACACCAACACTCAAAAAGACTCAAATCAATAGATAACATCAAATCCTTCCTCCATAATTACTCGAAAGAATCATCCCGCAAGTCAGATAATTGGTGAGAAAGACAAAGGTGTACAAACCAAGAGAAAGATAATCAAAGACACCGAGAAATCACATATATAATTCATATCCATGGTGGAACCCAATAACTCTAATGAAGCCAGTAAATCCAAAAATTGGTTAAGATCAATGAATGAGGAACCAGACCAGATTGAAAATAATGTCACTTGGGAACTCGTTCCTAGGCCATCAGATAAAAATGTAATAGGATCAAAGTGGGTCTACAAAAATAAGATGAATGAGCAAGGAAACATTGTAATAAATAAGGATAGATTGGTATGCAAAGGATATGCTCAAATAGAAGGATTGGACTTTGATGAAACATTTGCGCCCATAGCAATATCAGAAGAAATTAGAATGTTTCTTGCCTATGCTTGTCATAAACATTTTAAAGTCTATCAAATGGATGCCAAGTCATCTTTTCTAAATGGAGATCTAAAGGAACAAGTATATATGGAACAACCAAAGGGTTTCCAATTTTCAGATAACCCTGACTTTGTCTGCAAGCTCAAGAAAGCCTTATATGGGTCAAAACAAGCTCCTCGTGCTTGGTATCATAGACTGGATATGTATCTACAAGACAAAGGGTTCAAGAGAGGAACAATTGACAACAATCTATATATCAAAATAGAGGGTAATGATTTTCTCATTATCTTGGTCTATGTAGATGACATCATCTTCGGTAGTAATAACGCTTTACTAGTACAATGGTTTGCTTCTGCCATGCAGTCTGAGTTTGAAGTGTCTATGATAGGGGAACTATCATTTTTTTTGTGTCTGCAAATTACTCAGAGGTCTGAAGGAATATTTCTTTCTTAAGAAAAATATCTAAGGGAAATGTTGAAAAGGTTTCAAATGGAATATTCTAAACCTATGAGCACACCTTTGGTCACTAGATGTAAGTTAAGCAAGGATGATGACTCACCTAATGTTGATCAGAGTTCATATAGGTCTATGATAGACAGTCTATTGTACATAAAAACATCTCGTCCAGACATAATGCATGTTGTTGGAATCATAGGAAGGTATCAGGCCACACCTAAACATAGTCATTTGTTATCTTTCAAAAGGATATTCAGATACCTGAAAGGAACAATGGACTATGGCCTATGGTATCCTAGGAATCAAAATTTTCAATTATCAGTCTATTTAGATATTGATTTGGCTAACTACTTGGACGAAAGGAAAAGCACGAGTGGAGGTGCATTCTTCTTAGGAGATTCTCTTGTATCATGGTTGAGAAAGAAGCAAGGTTCCATTTCCTTATCAACTACAAAAGTTGAATACATTGCAGCTACCACATGCTATACCCAAGTTTTGTGGATGATTCAGACACTTGCAGACTTGGAGGTAAAATATACTGCACCGATCCAAATCCATTGTGATAATACCAGTGAAATTAGTGTGTCCAAGAATCCTGTGTTTCACTCCAAGACAAAGCATATTCCATCCAAAGATCAGATTGTTGATATCTTCACTAAACTTCTTGCACAAGCTCAGTTTGAGTATCTACGCAAGAAGTTGGGCGTGAACCTATTATAAAGTTCAATTAGTCCATCCTGTCAGGGGGAATATATATTGGTTGAACATTTGATACCTCCGACAATTACTGCAACAGCTGAGGGGGAGTATGTTTTCCTTGACATTTATGTCAAAGGGGGAGAAAAAGGTGTGTTCGCTTGTCATTGATGGCAAGAACAAAAACGATGTTGGAATGTTTATAGGCAGAGTGTGTGCATGTCATTGATGGCAACATCAGAGTGTGAATCGATGGAGAAACATGAACAACGTAAGCGCAGGTGAAGAAGAAAACAATATGCAGAGATCAAAGCTCAAGAGAGATAACATTCTGATATGCACAGATGAGATCCCATACATCAAATCTTGCAGAAGGATCAAAGGTAGTGGCCTTTGATACTTAGAGATTTGAGAAAGCCACTACTCAGGAGGAGGAGCGACAATGATCTGTAAGATCTCAGCATGAGGACCGATAGTCGTTGGATCTAGAAGAACATGCATGACCTTTAAGTGCAAGGTGAAGTGGGCTTACAAAGTCCATAAAGTAGGGGGACCATCCATTGTCAAGGAAGACATGTGGCAGCAGATGAGAATATTCACATAATTGCAAATCGGGAGAACTGTGTCGAGAAGTCTACAAATATCACAAAATGCAAAATCATGACTTGTTCACAACTGTTGATCAAAGAAAAGATCTGGATTGTTGATCTAGCACCATCGCTATTTCGGGTATTGGGATAATGGAGGTAAGGAGACTCCCAAAGTCACGAAATGTGAAATCATGACTTGATCTGAGCCATCAGATTGAGGAGAGATCTGGACCGTTGATTGTCCAGGGAGACAAGACGCGAAGTTGCAAAATGTGAAATTGCAAAGCGCTCAAAATATTTGGCCCACGATCACAGCGAAAGTTCACATCAACAAAAAGTTAAGGGAGGAGCTAGCATGTCCCTAGGCTCCACTTCGGTGATCTCCGAAACCGCGAAGCACCCTTTTGATTAGTGAGTAGTCATAGCCTGTGGTCTAATAAATGGAAGATTAGGGAAGGAGCTAGCAAAGCTAGGCTCCATTTCAGAGTTTCGTGAGTTGGGAAGATCGAGGAAACTCGCAGCTAGATATCCTGAAATGTGAAGTCACAAAGTTACTGTTGTATAGGCGTTTGGTCACAACTGTGATCATGTGGAAGGTAGGGGCTTAGTAAGAAGAGCTAGCACCCACTGTGTATATTTCTCAGAGAGAAAAAAAAAGGCACCAAAGACATGAGTGTGCGGAGGTTCTCTCAATAACTGCTAGAGACAGACTCATTGTAATTGCAGAAAATGACTGATTGCATCTACCAAAGAATTCGAAGAATCTTAGGGTGATCACTAGAGTAGCAAAAGAGTCTCAAGGTATCTGTCAGTGGATTGAAGACTCAGAATAGAGAGGATTGACATATGGAAAAGAGTCGAAGACTGTAGCTACCAGAGAAGCCAAAGAGTCTTAGCATAACAGCCATGGATGAAGAATAGATTAAGTGTAATCACTAGAGGGGACGAAGAGTTAGGCATATTATCTGGTAGAGGACTGGGCATTATAAATATACGCAAAATAGAGAAGAGGAGGTTGCTTTTGTTGAGAGTAATTTTACACGGGGAAAAAGCATGATGTGGGAAGCAACGGAAAAGCATAGAAGAGGCATATCACATAGAACAAAGATGCATATCTGAGAGAGGAAGAGAGGAAGAGGAAGTTGAGGTGTGCATGCAGAGACAGAGCAGAAGAACATAAATCTCAAAGAAGAACCTGAGAAGAAGACACTGATGCAAACAAAGCATAGCAATGCAACAGAACAGTGATGAGATTGGTAAGCAATAGATAAACATTGTATCATTGTAATAAGTCTCAGGTAACGAATTTTTTATACTCACGGTGGTTGGGAGGTGCTAGGGAGGATTGGTGTCCTTAGAGTTTCAAGTGGGTGCTTGAACACAAAGATTTGTAGCTTCCATCTAGTTGTAGAGAGAAATACTAGGGTGGAAGGGTGGTGTAAGGGAGAAATGTTGTTCCTTGTTATATAGGTTGGTGCTCGTGTGACTGGAAGTTGGTGCTTCCATCCAGTTGGTGCTGGAAAACTTAGGGAGTTGGTGCTTCCTTCTAGTGGGTGCTAGAGAAACCAAAGAGTTGGTGCTCTTAGCAATTTGTATCTTGCAAAACAGAGGTGGTGGCCTCACAATGAGTTGGTGCTCATAAGAATGATAATTTACAGAAAATAAAGATTAATTATCATATCAAGAAGAAGAGGTTTTTCCCTTTATGGGTTTCGTGAGGAAATATCTATCTATGTATATTTCATGTGTGTGATTGATGTTGAATATTATATTGCCTACCTTCCTGCATTATTGTGATTATCATTTGACATTGAATGCTCTGTAAATAGTTTAAAATAAGTATAATTGTTTAAGCACAGTAACAACTGATTCAAGCCCCCCTCTCAGTTGTCCAACACATTCTTCTTCTGATTGTTTATTTTATGTATGGAATTTCCCACATCAATGTACCAAAGGTTTCTGTTCCTCTTGCACTGGTTTGAGAACTATTTAATATAAGACTATTTTGTGTCCAATGTATTATGAGTACCTATATTATCATTAAGAAAATGAATGAACTACTATGTATATTATGCAATTAAACAACAAAGTTCATAATGATATTTGTCCTTAAATGAAACACATTACTTAGTACTCTCTTAATTGAAAGACAAGACAATGGGTTGAATTGTGGTTTCCAATCACCAATGTTGTCCACACAAAAGGTTTATCTAGCACTTTTTTGATCCAAAACACTCCAAAAACACAAAGAATGCAATGCTTAAACATTAATAAATAAGAGAAATGATTTATTCTCTGTCAACGTTAACACTAGTAGTGATACATGCATATACTCAAATGCAAAGTGGCAACTCAAATGTCCTAATAAATTTATGACAAATTGTTATGACAACAGAAAGGAAAACAATATTGCAGTCTTATTAGACATTAGAAATATCATGCATTGTTCCTTCCATGAAGTCTCATGAATATTAACATTTTTTTACATACATCTTCAATCAACAATGTTTCATGCAAGGCATCATCACAAATTTGATTCCATGAATAGTTGTTTATGTTTAATGGTGTGTGTGCAACTACATAAATGATAGCATTCAAGATGAATTGAATGAACAATGGCCATTACATGGCTTAGCCTAGTGTTGGCATATCCATGATATCACTATCAACATTTAATTAGCAACTTTCTCACACATGTAACCATTGCACTCCTCACTTGTTTCTTACAGATTAGACAAATAATAAAAATGCCAATGTTTAAAAGGAGAATGTGTTGCCTTGACCATAAAATGGACCCAATGCACTAATGTACAAGAATATTTGTAGCTCTAAATTAAAATAACCTGTAAGATGTTGGTTGTAGGATAACTCAATGCAAAGTAATTGGAAGGAACTAAATATGACCATGCTTCATCATTTTAAATAGACCCAGTCTCTATGCTATGATTCATGCCTTCAATGAGTTTTTGGATGAGTTGATTAAAATTTTGGGTTGGTCCATTCATCGCCTAGACAACAACAACACCCAAACAATAAATGCATGTGGCTCTATCAAATTCCAATCACCTGAATAGAGCTGGAAAAAAATTTCTAACTACAAAGATATGGGATCATAAACTCAACTAAATAAGTGTAACAACTATATTATTATAGCCATAGATCTCACTTGGATAATTGGATGTACAAGCTATGTCTCTTATCTATTGGGATTAGCAAAATGATGGGAAATAATTTACAACCATGGCGTTTTGATATCTATTCCTTACATGTTTACAAATAATGTTTGTTTAAACTAATGTAAAAATCCATCTATTTCCAACATCTTCTACCTTCTCTCCTCTTTGCCCAAAAGACCATTTACGAGTCAAATTACAAGAAGATATAATTATTGTTAGGGTAAAGGGAAGGCCAAGTGTCCTTGTCCCTTCATTTCCCATTCCTCATCTTTCTTCTCTCCTATTTCATTATTTTCTCATTATTTTTTTTCTTTCATTTCTTTCATTTAATTTTTTTTATGCTTACATTGTCTCTGTTCAACCTTCATTTTTTTCACTTATGTGCATGTGTTGAGTCTTATTAACCATTGAGAGGATTTTTGTCTCCAAAATCTTGTAGGAAACCAATCCTTTGATGAATGTGTTGTATGTTTCCTTCTCTGGATCAAGACTCTTGACTATGGATCTCAGTTATAGTTTTGACTCAGACTCTAGCTCTAGCTCTTGAATCTAGTTCTTACTATGGAGTTGAATATGATTTCTAGCTTCACTTTTTCTAGAAACATAGAAGAATGCTCACTGGTTATTTTTTGTGCATCATAGTCACCACTCTCAACAATAGGTTGAGTCCATCAATCAAAATCCATTCCCATCTTCGACATGCAAGTCTCCTTCATTCTTTGACTTGGAGATGGTTTATCTCGATAGCCAGTGGAAGCCAAGTTGAATTCTAGTCTTTGCTTATTCATTGTTGAATGTATCCAATAACCATTCAATAGCGATATTATGAAAATCAATTTGACTTTACACAACAAATCAACAAAAAGGAAGTATAGACTATCTTCTTTTTTTGAGATCAATTTCTTTCCAACATGAAAACCGTTATGTTGTTTACACATGCTTACATGGATCTCTATCTCTGCAATGTTCTCAATTAAATGAAAACCATTGTGTGCAATCACAACACCTTCTTATTTCCAAAACAATTGACAATTCCACCACATGTATGCGAGTTGTAGGTGACAATCATCATTAATAGGCTATGGTCGTGGCTTTAAATAACATTAAAATAAAAATAATGGATGCTAAAACCAATTATTTCCACTAGTGTTGTATTTACTACATGGACACATCTCTCAGGAATGCATTCAACAAATTCACTGAAGAAACCAAACACACAAAAACAATGGTTGCTTCATCAATTGTCATGGAGTTTCAAGGAACCCCGAAAGTCATTGAATTCCATGCACCAATATCTAGTGCATATCTAAGAAGGTAATATTATATTGCAATATTGAAGGAAACAATTAGATCAGGGCTTCCCTTGATGTTCATGTCAACTTGTTTTCCTCTTCATTAATGAAATTGACCTCATGTGTTGTTATAACTCCCAAAATAGTTTCTACACCTTGGGCTGGAAATGAAGGGTGACCTTCATCCCCCTTATTCTTCACCATCCACTCTCTTCTCTTGGTGTTATAACCCTAAATTTCTCCACATATGCATACCTGGCATTTGACCCTCTTACTTGCAATTTTTGCCAAGCCATCATTGAGTTGCTCTTCTTAAAAACTCATTTTTTGAATATGTACGCGCCTTGCACTAATACTTCCCGCATACATACACTTGTTGCACCACTACAACACACGTACGTATGCATGTTTCACCACTACAACCTGCATATACTTGCAAAATTTGCAAAAATTAAAAAGTTGCAAGGAATTCGTTGAGATTACAGGCTATTGGGTAGTTTCCCAACTAATCCATCGCCTATAACCCATCACCCAATTGAATAAACATCCTTTTGTCATATAAAAGGAGGTTTTTGGGTCTCATTCCACATCTATACATAATAAAAATGAAACTATGCCCGTTTCACATCCCCTCCTTGCCCCAAGCATTTGCAATCCTTTTGTGAGAATTTCATCAGAATTCCCCGATTTTCCTTCCTTCCTCCATCATAAACCCATTACACTTCCCAAGAAGAAGGTTGAGGGGAGAAGCCATCAAGGTGGTGCACTTGGAGCTTGGTGAAGAGGACCCCGGACTAGGTTTGAGGAGTAATATCCGACTTTGGTTGTAAGTGATCATTGTATTATCAATAAAAGAAATACTTTTCTTGTCCCAAAACATGATGTGTCAAATGTTTACATTTGATTTATGTTTTTATTCTAACATCTAACCCTTATTTATGTATGAAATGTATGATTGTATCTTTCTGTTTGTCTGTCTTTGAATGTCGGCCAGCCTTGGGAGGAGGTTTTCATTCAGTGAAGTTATTGAGCGTGAGAGGATCTACACCGAACACAGAGTAAAGGTACAGTTACTGGGTCCTTCTCATTTTACTTTTCTTGCATAAGTCTAGGATATGTTTGGGGTAGTTAGAAAAGTAGGAGACTTTTATATGGTTGTGATCTGCCTACATTTTGAACCCTAGTGTAGTCTTAAGGGGGGTTTTCCCACTCTAGCAGAATTGGCGCCCATACTGGGGAAGCCTCTAGGGGTTTAGGGGATTTTTTGGGTGTTTGATTGGTTTTATACCTTTTGAGTTTATTTGTGAGTCTGTTGAGTATTTCAAGGGGTTTGGTCACCTGTTGGTGCCATACTAGTTCTCCCTACCCTCTAAGTCTGACTATTTGATTCCTTTTTCCAAGAAGTGTAGAGGTGTACACAACATGTTGTGGGTCAACACACACACATACACGCCCTTCTTTATAGACAGATTGCGTACATACACAGGATGATTAAGTATCAGTAGCGTACCTGTGTCAGTAAACTATTTTTAAGAAGAGGCATTCAACCTCTTCCCTAATTGAAGTTTTAATTCTCAGGGTTTCTTGACTGGAGTCCAGTGTCTCTATCTTCGCAGTCAAATCTTGGGTTAGATGTCAGTTTTCTTGTCTTTTTAAAGATTTCTTGTGTTTAATTCTAAAAGGTTTTTTTGGTGAGTCTTTAAGTTTGTTGATCAACCCGTTTGGTGCCTTTAGTGACTCCCTACGATCCGTAGTGGGCCAGAGGTCAGTATCAGTCTTGTCTTTTATTTCTTTTCCCCCTTTCATTTTCTTTAAAGAAAAGAGAAAAATATTTGTTTCAAGTTTTTCTTGTTTAAATCATTTTTCAAAAAGAAAGAGAAATTAGCATAGTGTTGTGTTTTCTTCTCATCTTAAAAGCATTTCAAAAGAAAATAAGAAAGATAATCCTTCTTTGTCAGTTTCATTTTCTGCAAGAGTATTAACAACATCAGTTGCACTACCGCATCCCTTGAGTAAATCAAGCCATTAAAAAGAACACTAAATCTAAATGTAATTAGACTTTTATGTTTGTAGGGTCAACCAACTAGTTTAGGGTTAGAGCCTTGAATTAGGTTGGAGAGGAAACTCTTCAAGGATTTTAAACAAACATCGGATTCAGAGCTAGGGAGTGTTAAAGTCCAGTGACGTGAAAGTTATTCGGGACCCCCCTATAACACAGGGGCTAAACACGATGTCACATGAGGAAAGGAAGCATAGATAAACCCTACAAATTTGGACTAAATATAGTGGGGAACACATATTGAGGATCTTTCGTGGGAATACTATCACTCAAATTTTCCTACGGAGCTTCATGGACCTTGAATCCATTCAAGATCCTCTGTTTTATTTCAGATCACTTGATTTCAATACGCTCAATATGTTTCAGACGTGTTATCCTGCTCATTGCGGTCCACTCAACTGTCAACTGTACTCGCCTGGTGACTGTTTGCGATATGACAACTTAGTTTCCTGTATTCTAGGGACTTACGTAGGTGACTATAGGGGTATACAGTGGTACCTAGGGCAGACGTTGGGTCGCACTTTGCAGAGTATACCTGGAGGGTTCTTCCGTGTTCGAGTTTCACTTGCACCAGTAAGTTGCTCTAGTGTTTGCTGGCGTAACTGTTCTTCCTACTAGATAGTTGTCTAGTTGATTTGCCTTTAGGATATTTTAGCATGTTCTCTGTGCTCCCTATTTTTCCATAGTGAGTTATTTAGTCATTTTTTTTGGTCTCTGACCTAAGTTGGTAGACCACCCACTCCACTGGTTGTGAGGAATTTTTGGTCTTCCACTTAGAAATGTGGAGCCGCCTCTTTATATGCATTGTTTTGATAACACTGGTTCACCAGAGTCAGTGTGTGAGACTTTTATAGACTTGAACGATCCTGCAAGGGGAGAACCTATGCATGATATCTTCATGGCTAAAGTTTCCGACGATACCAACCAAGGAACCCCTTTGCAAGGGGATTTTTGTTCTTTTCCTTTCTTTGAAAACATTGGTGTCCCTTTGATGGCCACTTTTTACATTCCCGGGTTGAATGTGGGATTATCGGTTTGGTTGGGTACCATTCCAAATGTCCCAAATTCTCTTGATGCTTCCCAGTTAAGCGCCTTATTTCATGGGCATCATGTTGATGTTCCTTCATCAACAAATTCTTCTCCTCCTCCTTCTTCCTTCCCTAGTGAAAGTATAGTTACTAGTAACCGGAAGTATAAACGAAATAGAAAGAGGAATAATAGGAAGAAGAAATCACCAACCTATGAAAGTCACATTGGAGATAGGTCAACAACATCTGCAAGTCATGTTGAAGACCAACACCCAACCTCTGCAAGTCATGCTAGAAGAAAGCACCCAACCTCTACAAGTCATGTTGGGAGAAAAAGTTCAGTCCCTGCTAGTCATACTGGCAATAGGTCTGTATCCTCTGCGAGTCATGCTATCGACCCATCACCAACCTATACAAGTCATGTTGGAGATGTGCCACCAACCATTACTAGTCATGATGGGGGCATTGATTCTGTTGATAAATATAGATGGATAGGATGTAAGCCTACGTTCCCTTGTAAGATTTGCAAGGGAGATCACCTTACTCATTTATGCCCTTGCCTTCTAGAGGTACAAAGATTGTGGTCCCTTTCTGCAAGATATTTTGATTATGAGTCTTCTGAGGTTTCCTCACAGTATTTTCAGTATTTGGTTGATGAAGTGGTCATGTCGATGTAGTCTTCGGCTGATCCCACTCCTCTTTGGGGGGTGAAGTGCCTTTGGACCATGTTGTCTTACAGCCTATTCAACCAGTGGTTGAGAAAGTGGTCATGTTGTTGCAGGATTTGGTTGATCCCACTCCTCTTTTGGGGGGTGAGGTGCCTTTAGACCATGTTGTCTCGCAACCTATTCATTCAGTGGATGAGAAAGTGATCATGTCGATGCAGTCTTCAACTGATCCCACTCCTCTTTTGGGGGGTGAGGTGCCTTTAGACCATGTTGTCTCGCAACCTATTCAACCATTGGTTGAGAAAGTGGTCATGCCGATGAAATCTTCGACTGATCCCACTCCTCTTTTGGGGGGTGAGGTGCCTTTAGACCATGTTTTCTTACAGCCTATTCAACCATTGGCTGAGAAAGTGGTCATGCCGGTGTAGTCTTCAGCTGATCCCACTCTTCTATTGGAGAGTGTCGAGTCTACCAAAGTGGTCACGCTGATGCAATCTTCGGATGATCCCACTCTTCTCTTGGGGAGTGATGTATCTACCGACTACATTTTTATCATTTCTAGTTCAGTACTTTCATAACAAGGGGGTATTCCGCTAACTTCGATCACACCCCCTCCAAGTCCTAGGGTGGTTTCCTTTGATTGGAATGACCTTGTTGAGCCTCGTATTCCTTCTTCTGCACCTTTTCAAATAAGGGTTGAAGTTAATTCAACAAACATTTATCAATGTATTGTGGATGAAAGAGCCTCTGCAAGTATTTTACTCCTCGGTTTGGAAATTCTTTGGATCTCCCAAGCTTGTGTCTGCTTCGCATGAGTTGTTGGATTTTGACAGACGTCCTAGTGAATATTTTGGGGTTCTTCCTCAGTTTCGTATCTTGTTAGGTGGGAAGACTATCCTTGTTGATGTTACAGTGGTGCAACGCCCATTAGATTTCAATATGCTTCTCGGGCATGATTATGTATACGCTATGAACGATGTGGTGTCTACGCTCTTCCGGGTGATGCATTTCCCTCACAATGGAAGCATTGTCACTATTGACCAACTGGCATCTGATAATCACCATCCCAATTCGGCATTAGTTCAAGCTTCCCCTTTATATGTTCCTAGTGTTCCTGTAGACTCTACCCTGCCACAGGTTAATTATGTGGCGTCTTATCCTTGGTGTTCGATTGCTTCTGAGTAGGAACTTGTGCGATCATTTTTTCCTTCTCGAGACTTGGTCTCAACAATTGATCCTTTGGTTTATCTAATGGGGGCATGGGAGCCCTTTCTTCTCCCTCTTGGTACAAGTGATCTCGTCGAGATTACTTGAGAAAAGTAGCCCTCTGGAGTCTTCTTTAAGCCCTTTTTAGACTCTCTAAACATGAAAATATTGTCAAGCGATATTGTTGTCCTTCATGCTCGCCAAACTAAGACTTGAAGGCAGGTCTGTTCGGTGGTAGTTTACCCATTTTTCGGTCCAGATGGTCAATTTTACGAACAAACATATACTCTAGGAAGTTCGGTTCACTAGAAGAGTATTCTCAGGTATAAGTTTAACCCTTTTTCGGGCTTGAGGGACTAAATTTACGAAAAAGGAACCCCTGTGGAGTCCATAGTTAAGATCTTTTCAGACTCCCTAAAATTGAAAAGATCGTCGAGTGAACTTGTTCTTTCACACTCGTTAAATTGGTCCAGAAGAACATCCCCTATGGAGTCCATAGTTAATCTCTTTTTAGAATCCTTAAAATTGAAAAGATCGTCGAGTGACGTTGTTCTTTCACACTCGTTAATTGGTCTGGAAAAACATCTACGGGCATGAGTTTACCCCATTTTTCGGCCTGTGGATTATGGAGGAAAAAGGTACACCTCAAGAGATTCGTCTCGCAGGGAGAGTTCTCCTCAGTAATTTTTATACTTTTTCGGGTTAAGGAGACTAAATCTAGAAAAAGGTTGTGAGTCCATAGTTAAGCTCTTTTCAGACTCCTTAAAATTGAAAAGATTGTCGAGTGATCTTGCCTGTGTCACACTCGTTAAAATGGTTTTGAATATACGTCTTTTCGATGCTAGTTTATCCCTTTTTCGAACCAAATAGACTATTTCCCAAAAAGGTACCCCAGTGGAGTCTTCTTTTACATTTTTTCAGACTCTCTAAACGTGAAAAAAATACCGATCTTACCTTCTTTCGGCTCATGAAAAATACATTGAAGGGGGTTTCATCCTGTCTTGATAATCAAATTCGCATATCTGTGTCTTTGGCCTAATTTCAGATCCATGTTGCTCTCAACTGAACCTCTGAAGCATGCCTTATATGCAAGCCTTGTGGCATTTTGCCTCTGCGACTTGACACCTTGACCCATGGAGGAATTTTCCTCGAGTGTCCTTTTCCCACACATGTATCCTTGCTCTGAACATTAGTGTGTTCCTTGCACTTGGAACTAGTATGCTTGCGACATTTGTTCTTCCTTTGTAACGTAGCATTATTTTATTCTTTTTCAATCTCTTTAAAAAATTGAAAAGACAAAAAAATAAAAAAAAATAAAAAAGAGGGGACAGGAAATATATATTCTTTTTTGGCAGCACAATGAGTCGCCCTTGGACAAAGAACATCCTTCTATTTGTTCATCAAGATTTGGGATCTAATATGACCTTAGGAAGTTGTTCTCACTACATAGAGTTGCGTCCTCCTCCGTTTGGTTACTCTTCCAAACACATGGAGAGTTTGGGTTGCCTCCTGCATCGTGAACTTATGTCAATGTCATGCTGCTTGAGTGTAATCATCTTTCGTGCTATTGTCCAAGGGAAGTTTCACCCAGCCTGAGTCAACCTTTCCCCAACTTGTATCTTGAACTCATGCCTGACCATACCAAAATTACAATCAAGTCCTTTTTTGAAATCAATGAAGTTCTATGCCTCATCATCAAGATCCTCTTGTATTTTCCCGACGAGCCGTCGAAGACCTATGGGTAGTGAAGTCATACACTCACATTGTACTCCTACCCAAGTATTGAATATATTGAAGTTGTTTCTTGAGCTCTGAAGATTTCATCTCCAGCCATCGGGCGTCATTGGCTTATTGAAGATGGATACTATACTTGTATATATTTGATTTTGAGATGTAGATCTATTGTGTATTGCTTGCGGCTACACTTTATATAGTTATATGACATGGATCTACAGTGTATTTGATTGACATCCATGATTTATTTCATCCCGAGCATGGGTATGCCCGTCTCAGAGAGACAATTGTTATTTTTGCAGATGGCACCTCCCGAACTCTAGTCCCGGGCTCACTCACTTCGTACATTGGTGAACATTTTGTAATGTATTTCGGCCATCATATTATCTTATGGCCTCATAGATTAGGGGGCATCTGTTATAACCCTAAATTTCTCCACATATGCATACCTAACATTTGGCCCTCTTACTTGCAAAATTTTCCAAGCCATCATTGAGTTGCTCTTCTTAAAAACTCATTTTTTTAAGATGTATGCGCCCTGCACCAATAATTCCTGCATACATACGCTTGTTGCACCACTACAACCTGCGTACATATGCATGATGCACCACTACAACCCGCGTATACTTGCAAAAGTTGAAAAAATTAAAAAGTTGCAAGGAATTAGTTGAGATTATGGTCTATTGGGTGGTTTCCTAACTAATCCACCGCCTATAGCCCGTCACCCAACCGAATAACCATCCTTTTATCATATAAAAGGAGGTGCTGTGGTCTCATTCCACATCTAGACATAAGAACAGTTAAACTCTACCCATTTCACATCCCCTCCTTGTCCCAAGCATTTGCAACCCTTTTGTGAGAATTTCATTATAATTCCCCAATTTGCCTTCCTTCCTCCATCATAAACCCATTACACTTCCCAAGAAGAAGGTTGAGAGGAGAAGCCATCAAGGTGGTGCACTTGGAGCTCAGTGAAGAGGATCTCAGACCAGGTTCGAGGAGCAGTATTTGACTTTGGTTGTAAGTGATCATTGTATTATCAATAAAATAAGTATTTTTCCTGTCCCAGACCATGATGCGTTGAATGTTTGCATTTGATTTATGTTTTTATTCTAACATATAACCCTTATTTATGTATGAAATGTATGCTTGTAGCTTTCTAATTGTCTGTCTTTGAATGTAGGCCAACCTTGGGAGGATTTTTGCAGTCAACGAAGTTATTGAGCATGAGAGGATATACACTGGACGCAGAGTAAAGGTACCGTTACCAAATCCTTATCATTTTACTTTTCTTGCATAAGTATGTGATATGTTTGGGGTAGTTAGAAAAGTGGAAGACTTTTAGACGGTTGTGATATGCCTACATTCTGAACCCTAGTGTAGTCTTAAGGGGGGTTTTCCCACTCTAGCACTTGGATATGTAGTTCCTAGGATGAAGTTCTATATGAAACCTACAACACTTTTCTTCCAAGTGTCCTCTCAACTTGCAATGTTGGAAAAAAAAATGGTGTTGCACGGATTGATTGTAATTCTTATTTTCTCCACATGCCTCTATTTTGTTTTCATATTGGGGAAGTATTGTTGTCATTCTACCTCCAAAAACATTCAGTCTTGTGGCATGTGGCTGATCCGGATTTATGAGTAGAATGAAATGGTTAACAATTTGAATACAATAAAAAAAGAGATATGGAGAAAAACATGGATATCCAGTGAACAATATCTTGTATTGAATAAATGAAATAGGCTGAAACAGTAAAACTGCATAACTGAAAACAACTTGCTCGAATGGTGGTAGCTATATCTGAGAAGAGATGTGGCTCCTACACTCATCTGTCTGAGCATAATGATTACAATGAGGCTCTAGAGGAATTTTTAACATTACTCGTGAATTCAAAAACCGTAGACATCCAAATACCTAACCCTAGGAGATGAAACACCAAACATTATGTGGGCCCCTATGGGTAAGTTGGTACCTCAACTTCCCAAGGTCGTAACTTTTGCATATGACCTCTGTTTTAGGTGTGTGATAGCCCATTGGAAAGGTCTTTTCGAGAAATACACATTGCACTATCAAAATCAAACTCCATCTACAGTTTGACTGTGGCGATCTAAAAAACACTATTTAGGGCCCCAAAACGACCCTAGAAGTACAAAAATATGTGCTGACATGAAAAAATACAAAATAAACCTGTTGGATTAGGTGGGAGGCCACCAATATTCACTTGGAAGATGTGTAAGGCTTCAAATAGCTCCAGAAGTGTAGAACCCACAACTACAAAGAAGTACAGAAGAACGTGTTGAACTAAAAACTGTCAAGAGGATCCAGTTGCAATAGGTGGGTGGCCAACAATATCCACCTGGATCAGTCCTCCCCCCTTAGGAATAAAAGGTCTCCATTGCGTTGATTTCCCCCATCATGTGAGGAAACTTCTCTTGAATTTTGCCCCAGGTAAGCCAATTTCCATGGTGTAGGAGTTTCTCTGCCTTGACAATCCAATAAATCTAGATCCTCTACTAGTGAGTACTCTTGACCTGTGTGTCCAATATCTGATCAGTGGATGTCTCTTCCATGTAGTCAAGGTTGAGCTCTGTTGGTGACAGTTGTTATGGGATATTCAAGGTGTCCAATAATGGTGGAAAATATGGTCGAAGGAGGTCCACATTGAACACAAGATGAAATCCAAGGAAGGGTGGAGTGTTGAGCTCAAATAAATTGCTACCCACAACCTTGGTGATAGTGTAAGGCCCATATCGAAGTGGACAGAGCTTCCGATGGGTACCTATAAGGCACTCTTTTTGAAAATGTAACCAGACCTTGTATCCCACCTAAAAATGGTGTGGTACCCTGTGTTTATCATGGTGTTGTTTTTACTTATTATTGTCTTTCTGAAAAATCTCATGGACCTATTAGCGGATGTGTTGAATCCTCTCAATGAATCTGGTGGCTTTTTTGGTCTCAGAATGATCATGGGAAGATTCATGTGTGGTTGTAAGAGGTAGTGCAACATCAATGGGACCCAAGGGTTGAAATACCAGCCCCACCTGAAATGGGCTATGGTGGAGCTATGGAGAGCCCTGTTGTAACTATGTTGAACATAGGGGAGACTCTCATCCCATGTATGCGATTGATTAGATTTGTACATGCACAATATGTGCACAATCATCCAATTAACGAAATTTTTTTGGCCTTCGGTTTGGGAATGGAAAGCAATGTATTTAGTGAGCTTGGTGTCCAACAATGACCATAGACTCGACCAAAATGTGTTGAGAAACCTGTTGTTCTGATCAGAGATACCACAGACCACAGAGTGTGATGTTCTTCTTGTAGGCTGTGAGGATGGCCATATTCAAAAACTGATCAGCTACCACAAATACAAAATCATTGCCTTGCTAGGTGGATGAAAGGCCAAACATGTAATCCATCGAGATGGATTCCCAAGGATTCTCGGGAGTAGGAATATGGGTATATAGGCATTTCTTCTTGATAGATGGCTTGGTAATGGAACATGCAGTGAAAGATATGATATACTTGTTGATGTACTGTCGAAGTTTTGGCCAATAAAAAATGTTTCTGTAGAACTGCCACAATTTTCTCCACACCAAAATGTCCTGCCATCTAACTATAGTGAGCCTCCCAAATCATCTTTGCACACTCGTTTGTAGGAACACAAATATGGCCCGGATGGAATAACATTCCATATTGAACATGGAAATTAGTGACATTCACTCCTGTACCCAAGAGATGATAGGTGGTGGTGAAGTCTTGATCTTTCTGATAAATTTGGGGCTACTTAGATGCCTCATGTCCACAAGAATGAACCATGGTGGTGAGCGCAACCACGAGAGGTCGACTAAGTCAGTCATTGACACAATTTTTTCTCCTTGTATTATAATTGATGTTGAGATGGAACGGATGCAGGAAGGTGGACCACTTATGATGACTATCATTCTGCAACTTCCCATGTGTCTGTATGAACTGCAGAGGCTTGTGATCAGTGTGGATGATTGTCTCCTTTCACATAATGTAATGTTTCCATTGAAGACGAGCTTGTACAATGGAATACATTTCCTTGTCATAGGTGGGGTGTTTTTGAGAATTATATGAGAGTGTATCACTATGGTAGGCTACCAGATGACCATGATGAGTGAGAAATGTGCCTAGAGGATAGTTAGATGCATCAATATCAATATTGAATGGTTGTTGCAGATCGGGTAAGGAGAGTACTGGAGCTGAGCATAAGCGATGCTTCATATCACCAAATGCTCATTGTTGTTCCTTCCCCCACGTGAAATTTTCCTTGCCACCACCCTTGGTCACTTGGATGAGGGCCCATGCAATATGGGAGAATCCAGACATGAACCATTGGTAAAAGTTGACCAGTCCCAAGAAGATCCAAAGCTCGGTTACTATAGTCAGTGTTGGCCAATCACGAATGAATTTGATCTTAGCTGGATCAACATGTACCCCATGCTCATCAACAATGTAGCCCAATAATTGGACCCTTTTCATGCCAAAGGAGCATTTTTCCAAGTTGGCATATAGCTTGTGTTGCCATAGAGTGCTCAAAACCTATTGAATATGTTGCATGTTCTCCTCCCATGTTCTATTGAAGATGAGGATGTCATCCAAATATACTACCAAAAAATATTTGGTGAAGGGTATCGATACATCATCCATCAACCTCATGAAAGTGGATGGTGCATTGGTTAAGTCAAAGGACATGACCAACCATTCAAAGAGACCTTATTTAGATTTGAAATATGTCTTCCATACATCAGTTGGTTCGATGAAAACTTGGTGGTATCCAGACTTAAGGTCAATATTGTTGAATAACTTATCCCCCTTGATTTGGTCAATAAGGTCATCAATTTTGGGAATTGGGTATCGGTTCCTGACTCTGATTTTGTTTAATGATTTGTAATCAATGCACAACTACCAGGTCTCGTCTTTCTTCTGCACCAGTACAATCGGTATTCTGTAAGGGGAGGAGTTGGGTTTGATTTGCCCATTTTGAAGCAAATCTTAGATCTGACACTTGATTTCATCATTTTCCATCAATGATCGATGATAGATCGGTCCATTAGGAAGAGGTGCATCAAGGGTTAGATAAATTGGATACTTGACTTGGCAGTGCGTCGTTACCCCTGTGGGTGAGGAGAAGATGTCTATGTATTCTTCCATGATCCCGTCCACTTTCTTCTACTTCAAAGAGAGGCTCTGTGTAGAGGCCAAAGATGTGGCAATGACCTTAGACTTATTGTGAGTATGGATGGAAAAGAAGACAAACTTTTTGGTCTGTGAAATGACCCTAATGCACTGCTTAGTAGAGATTAAATAAATAGTGGTAGGCGGTGCTACCTCTGGTATCATGTACAATTGTCTACCCAAAATAATAATAACAGTGTGGGGTATAGACTCATACACAACATGTTTCTTCCAAAAATATGGTTTTTCTAAAATAACATCACAAAATTCAAGGGGAGAAATATCACACAATACCTCGTCTTTGAAAGGCAGGGCAAACGACACTGTTGGCTGACATACAGATCCCTTCCTTAGCAAAGCCAATCGATGGTGTAGGGTTGCGAGTGTGGTGTCGTGGGTAGGTCCAGCCATTTGACGACCTCTGTTGAGACCAGGTTCTTCTAAATGCCACTATCGACAATGAAATGAATCAAATCCCCCTTTACCCATATCTGTGAGTGAAAAAGGTGTTCCCCTTCCTCTGGTTCTTCTAGTTCGCTTGGCTGGACTTTGGTGGTAGCGACAATGGCACTGGTTTCAACATTGATAATATGCTTCCCTCCTTCTAGATTTGATTCAGAATCATAATTGACCTATGAATCATAATATTTTATCTCGACCACGAGTGACTACTTGGAGTGACATTCTTCGATGTTGTGCCAAGGGATTTTATGGTATTCACACCATTTTCCCGTTTCCTTCTTCGACTTCTCATTACCCTTCTTGTGTTATGTCTTAGAATGGTTTTCCTAAGAGTGGCCATCTTTTATTTATCCCTTTTTGTGTGGGTTGAGGCCACCTTTTCCCTTCTTTGGCTGTGAGGAGTTTGCAAATCTAAACTCTTGCCTCTTCTACTTAAATTTCTACTCAATCTTGAAAACATATCTATAAGCCATACCTAATGAGGTGATGTCTAGAAAATCCATTTATGTTTGAATGTATCTATGCAAACAGTCATGGTATTTGAGCACCATTTGTTGCTCAAAGTCTTTGATACCCAATTTGGTGCGCAGGGTATGGAAAATATTGGTGAAATCGGGTATTGTCTGGTCCCTTTCTTGACACAGGGTGGTCCATCTGGTGTACTGGTCCTCGTATCTTCCAACAAGGTAGTATTGTTCTTTAACGACATCCCGGAAGGAATCTCATGTGGGGGTGACCACAAATATTGTGTATTCCTCTATGACCCTTTTCTCAGAATAAGTATGCCACCAGTACTTAACATGGGGGATGACCTTGAGGAGTGAAAAAGTATTTTTTTCCCTATCGAAAAAATGTTGGACCAAAAAAATACCCTTCAAGCATATTCAACAATTTATCTATAACATCTACATCTATCATTCCTTCAAATAATGGAATATCAAAATTTACATGTACCTTGAAGGGGGTTGGATGGCCACTTGATGAAAATGCTTCTCCTGTGGAAAGTCGTCGAAGGATCTATGTGAAGTTGTCCATCATTTCGTTCCTTTTTCATGCAAGGGTTTCCTCGAGCAACATTTTAAAAGGATATCCTGCTCCATCATATTTCTTTTCGTCCCCCATGGGTTGTTGTCTGGTTCAACGTGAATGATCTTACAAAGGCTCGACTAGTTAGAGTCCCAAATTATTGTACCTAGATCTTGTCGGGGACATGCACAAAGAAAAATAAATGAAGAGAAGACCACTATGATACCACTAATCCAAATTTATGAGCGGGATGAAATGATTAACAAACTGAATACAATAAATACATAAATATGGATAACAACACAGATATCCAGTGAACAATATCTTCTATTGAACAAATGAAATAGGTTGAAACTATAAAACTGTAGAACTGAAAACAACTTGCTCGAATGGTGGTAGCTATATCTGAGAAGATATGTGGCTTCTATGTGCATCCGTTTGAGAAAAATGATTACAATAAGGCTCCAGAGGCCTTTTTAACATTACTCATGAATTCCAAAACCCTAGACATCCAAATACCAAACCCTAGGAGATGAAACACCTAATTTTATGTGGGCCCCTATGGGTAAGTTGGTACCTCAACTTCCCAGGGTCATAAAATTTTCATACGACCTCCATTTTAGGCGTGTGATAGCCCATTGGGAAGGTATTTTCAAGAACTATGCATTACGTCATCAAAATCTAACTCCGTCTATATTTTGACTATGGCGAGCCAAAAAAACACTAATTAGGGCCCCAAAACGGCTCTGGAAATACAAAAAGATGTGTTGACATGAAAACATACAAAATAAGCTAGTTGGATTAGGTGGGAGGACACTATTATCCATTTGGAAGATGTGTAGGGATTCATACATCTCTGGAAGTGTAGAACCCACAATTACAAAGAAATACAAAAGAACATGTTGAACTAAAAATTGCCAAGAGGAGCCAGTTGGAATAGGTGGGTGGCCACAAATATCCACCTATATCAGTGGCTTTCTTCTCCCAACAATATTCTTGAATATGGAATTTCTTCCCACAGAAGGAACATACCTCAAAATACCAACAACTAGTAGCTCTACGTCCTTTCTTCTTATAGTAGTAACAAATAATGGATGTATTACCTGATGCATACCTCTTGTTCTTTTTCTTCATGTTCCATATAATCTTATTGTTATTTCCTAAGTGATAGCACATAATAAGTCTCTAAACTTTCCTCATCGTTTCTCTTCTACAATCAACCATAAGAAGAGTGGAGTGGTAGTGTGTTGTCATCTTCATTTATTTTTTCTCTTTCTTTTGATGAGAAGGCCAAATATGAAACATCTCGGTGTCTTCACAAAATTGATATTAGTGGTCATGGTGTGATGCCGTGATATAAATAAAATATAACTACCCAATTGAAATGAAGAGGATTTCCAATTCATAGGCACATTTATTCCAACATAGGGAACTTTAATGAAATTACTTAACCTACAAGAGCAATGGTGAGTACTTACCTATGGTGAAGAGGCCAACATACTTGAAATGGAGATTGTAGTGATATCTTGATCTTCCAACCAAAACAAAGAGTGTGGGATGACTCTCCACCCAACCGTAGACCTTGCTACTTAAATCTTCAGTAGCAGGTCACCCTCGAGCCTTCAATCTACTACTATTTCGGTGATAACTTATCCTTTTCCTCTCTATAGCTTAGCCAAAAGAGATGATAATTTTCTCCTTATTTTCCCTCTTTATATAGAGTCCATCTATGGTAAAGAACTGGATCCCTAGGATCCTTTATTTACTTCTTTATTGTATTTTAGGGTTTCTCACTAATTGTCATTACTTATTTTACCATTTTCTTTGATCACCCAAATATCCATAATAAGTACTTATTATGACCCCATTTAGGATAATTATTATATACTTATTTATTATTATTTATTCATATAAGTACTTGTTATGTCCATTTTATAAGAATTATTATATTCCTTTTATTATTATCATTATTTATATATTTAATAATAATATGGGCATGAAATACACCTTTCCTTCAAGGAACTTCATCCTAAAGTTAATTTTGATTGTGTTACTTAGATGTTTTTAATTATCTCACTATATCTTCCACAACACCCTCTACTAGACTAGTATAAGCCACCCAAGTGACTATAGTAAGCATCGAAATTCCACATCACAACATTGAGGACACATGCGTACTCTCTATATATCCTTCCCTACTTTTGAAACCAGGACTAAAGCCTATCGGTCTATCTAGAGCCCCAAGGCTTGAGACCTCATCTGCCCAAGAAGGCATCTAGATCGATACTCATGTACATTGAGCATCTTGAAAGGTTGACCTAAACTTCCTCCACAAAAACTAGATACAACTCAAGGAATCGAATGATCCAGATTTATGAGGGAATGAAATGAAACATGGAAATAGGAAAAAAACACAGAGATACAATAATAATCAATTTCTATTAAAGAATGAAATATGCACAGACTGTAAAATAAAGTATAGAGTGAAATGAACTCGCTAGAATGGTGGTATCTTATCTCTAAGAAGAGATATGATGGCTACATGCATTTGCAAGAATATGAGTACAATGAGGCTCCAAAGGAATTTTTAACACAAAGAATAAATGATAAAACCCTAAGCATCCAAAACCCTAACCCAAGAATATAAAATGCCAAAATATGTGTGGGCCCTAGTGGGAGTAGTTGGTATGTCAACTTCCCGAGGGCATAACGTTTTCATATGATCTTCATTTGGGGCACTCGGTACCTCATTAGAAAGGTATAGTCAAGAAGTACAAATTTTTAAAGGCCTAAGACAAAACCCTTGGTTGTCGATTGAGCACTTCTGGGCCAAAAAAAGTTCGTTTAGGGCCTCAAAACGACCCTGAAAGTTTAGGACCAAAAAAATCGTAGAAAAACCACCAACATGGAAACTATATTTTGACCCAATGGAATAGGTGGGAGGCCACCCATGTCCACCTAGATCAGTTATCCCCCTTAGGAAGTAATGGTATCCATTTCATTGAGTGTTCCCATCAAATGGGGAAAATTCTACTGAACTCTACGCTTTGGTGAGCCACTTGCCTTGGTGCAATAGTTTCCCTTCTTTGACAACCTGATAGAGTTTGATCATATGTTGGCGAGTGACATTAACCTGTGTGTCCATGATCTTATAATTTTTTTCTTATTCCATGTAGTTAATGTTTAGCTCTATAGTTTTCATCTACTCCGTCACTTCCAATGTGTCCAGTAGTGGTGGAAAGCATGGTCGAAGAAGGTACACATTAAATAATGGGTGCAATCCAAGGAAGGGGGGAATACTTAACTGAAAATCATTGTTTCCCACAACCTTGGTGATGGTGTAAGGTCCATAATGAAATGGACGCAACTTCTAGGTCATGTAAGGTTCTCTTTCTACAAATACAACCAAACCTTGTCTCCCATCTAAAACTTGTGGGGAACCCAATGTTTATCATGACACTAATTGTACTTAGCATTAGATTTATACAAAATATCATGGACCTGTTGGCAGATGTGTTGAATCTGTTATATGAATTTGGTGTCCTTGATAGCCTCACATTGAGCATGGGAATATTTTATCTGTGTGGATGCAAGGGGAAATGCTACATCCACGGGGCCCAATGGTTGAAATCCCAGGCCCACCTGAAAAGGGTTGTGGTTGTTATAGCTATGGAGGGATATTGTTGGCCCTTGTTTATGAAAGGAAATGAATATTAAGGAAGAAAGGAGAAGCATGAACTATGCGGAAGGCACATAAACCAAGGAAGGGTCGAAGTGGGAAAATAAGGAGAAAAGAAAGGAAAATCTAGGCGTTGGAAGAGAAGATCGAGGAAGATAAAGAAGCAAGGAAAGTGGATCGTGGAAAACTCAGCAAGTGGAAGAAGACATCAATGAGTGCTTTGGAGAACATCATGGAAAAGAAGGAAAGACAGGCTGGAAAAGCCCATAAAGTATGGGTCAAGTGGACCTAGGTTTTTTGGCACCTATGGTTCTGATACCTAGACTGTGGTCATGTTATGTATAAATAAAGGTCTAGGAGAGTTGAGGGGTTTGCTCAATAATTGATTTTTAGTCACTATTATTACTATTGTTGAGAACGGTATTGAGTATGTATTGTAATATCTTCAACTGGGTGTGAAGATCAACTCTGCAGTTGGGTGTGCAGGGAGGGAAGAAAGGAAGAGAGAGACAGAGATCTGTAGCCAAGTGTGCAGATAGAACTGTATGTTTTCATATAATGTATCAAGAAACACAGTTCTATGGACGTAGCCCTAGGGAGAGGGTGAAACATGTATATCTTGTTGTTCTTTGTGATTGATGTTGTGTTATTAGCCATCTGAAATATTGTTATTGTGTTACTATGTTAGATCATAGATATAACCCGCGAAGTAAGCTTCAAAAGGGTAAGGAATATCTATATTGTTGTGTTCTGTTGTCCTGGATCCACTTTGCATTTCCTTTGGTTGTAGACACCTTTTTCCTGCAACCCCTTATTTCTACTTTGGGTGAGACTACATCTGCTTCAAAGGTGTTGCTGAAAGGGCCAACAGTTAGGGTTTGTTGGTGCGCTATTAGAGTTGAACCCTGGGTCTGCCCCTATTCTAACAAATGGTTTTGTTGTCGGGATTATGATCTGCTTAAGGGAATGTCAAGGTGGTTCCCATCGAAGACATAAATTCAGAAGTGGATAGAGGAACAAGAAAAGGAATTCACTGAATCTCGGAACAAGAACCCTAGCATTAGTACAAAAGACTGGTTGGGTAGGTACATCTTTACCGAAATACACAAGATTTTGTTTGGAGGAATTCATAAGGAGTTATATGAGTGGATAGCCAAACTAGAATATACCCAGTTTGAGATCATATCTAGAACACCTGTGGTTTGGACAATGATGCTGATCAAGAAGGTCAAGAGAGTTGATAACGTTGTGTCTAGAGCGGTGGATATCTGGTTTGATAGCACTATTGGAGGGTACATTACTTAGTTTTCTATTGACAGAGTCGAATCGTATAGCCAAGCATAGAGGTAGTTCTTTAAGGGACCTATGGGAAAGTTTCTATACTTTTTGAAGCGGAGGATTAAGATGTTATTGCATGAGAAGAATATCCTAAAGATATAGTAAAACTAATGTTCAAGAGTTCAGACAACGACAGTGACACAAAGGCTGGACACACGCATAGTGAGAGACCGTTCAGAGAGGTTCCTCTTGCAAACCTATTTAAGAAAAACTATAGAGACGAGGGATTCTACAGTGGAGAAGAAGTAGATTTAACAGACGAAGAGCATTCAGAATCTGCAAGAACAGAGGAAGTATAGACCGAAGATCTTCGCCAAGGAGAGCCAAAAATTTTAGGAACTGTGCCTACTGTCGAAGTAAGTACTATTACTCCTCCTGTTGTTTTAGCAACATTAAGTAACTAGAGTAACCATAGTAGTCAGAGAAGTCAGAGTAATGTTACCAACAATTTAGTACATACTCGGTCAAGTAACCAAGGAAGATCTATGGCAGATGAAATGAGGTTACCCATCTTCAGAGGAGATGGATATGAAGATCCTGATCAACACTGGTTCTTATGCGAAGCTGTATGGAGAATCAAGCAATTCATTGACTAAGCTATTAAGATAAATCAGTTTAGTACTACCTTGAGCGATCATGCTCTGAACTGGTATATGAAGTTTGCTTCAGGACCTAGACAACCTAAACCAATGAATAACATTAAGATTGCGTTGAGTGTAGAATTCAAGAAACCTAAGTCAGAGTCGCAGTGCATTACATAGATGAAATAAATCAAGCAAAAGGTAACTAAACCTGTTTGGGAGTTTGATCAGAGATATAAGACTCTGACAGGTCGTTTAAGTTTTTAGATTCCAGATGAACAAAATAAAGAATGGTTCATCACTGCTCTTTTTCCATATATCAGAGTTCCTCTGATGCAAAAAAAAGTTGCTTCGTAGGCTGAAGAATTGGAGATCACCATGAAACTAGAAGCAACCCTTGTAGGAGAATCCATCCCTAGTATGAGTCAAATCTTGAATCAGTTAACCAGTTTATCTTTACAGGTCGAGGATATGAAGAAAGATAAAGGAAAGAGAAAAGAGAAGATATATGGTGCATCATATGTAAATCAGAGGGACATGACAAGGAGAAATTTCCCATATTTAATGAATACTTGGCCTCTGGAGCACCTAGTCCTTTGAAGCAGGCTATTCTACCCTGGTGCGAGGTGTGTAGAACTAGACATTGCCCTGGTGAATGTTATTATATGCAAAATATGTCCAGACACCTACCAATATTTACTGCACATTATGTAAGTTTGTGGGACATGATGAGAAGGATTGTAGGGATTATGACCTCATGCATGAAAGATCAAGGGATACATATAGAATTCAAGGAGAATTACAGCAAGAAGGAAACATTGCACAGTTCATCTCCTTGAGTAGAGGAAACTTCAACCCTCGTGGTGGATTCAGGGGATGACGAGGAGGAGGACATATGGGTCGAGGTAGAGGACAGATCATCTACTATAATTGTGCACATCCAGGACATTTGGCAAGGGATTTTCAGAACCCTTGTACCACTTGAAACTACTGTAACTCGTTTTATCATGTCATTGAATATTGTCCAGTATTGTTAGCCAAAATCTAGGAGAGAAAAGGAGGAAACTGACAAGTCCAATTGATATTACTAGAGGAGGCGTTGTTACAGGAGAAGACAGAGCGACTCCAGGAAAGACTGCAGACGGATCAGGGATCAGAAGAGCTACAGAGAAGGCACAATTGTTTGATCCAAGGAGAGAGAGGCATACTTTTGACGAGGCAAGGAAATAATTTTTAGAAGGAAAATCTTCTTCGTTTAAGTCACAACTAGAAGTAAGGGAATGTGAAATTCCACCATCATTTGATCAGTCTGCTAGACAAGGAAAAGAGGTAAGCAAGCTCATGGAATTCTTATATACCTGTATCAATTCGATTAAAGATGAAAAGGCTATACAATAATTACAACACCTAGTGAGACAGTATGAAATTGGGAGAATAGACCCTATGATGAGTAGAGTTGTGAATCAAGTATCAAGGAAAAGGAGAACAAACAAGGAATTACACCTTAGTGCTCAGATTGGAGATTATGATGTGGACTATGTGATCCTCGACTTGGGATCATAAGTAAATGTTATGACGAAGCAGACTTGGGCACTGATGGAAAAACCTAGATTGATTTACTCTCATATCATGCTCAGGATGGGTAATCAGCAAGCAGTGAACCCCTTTGGAAGAATGGAGAAGGTTCCTGTAGACATTGATGGGATAAGGAAATTTTCATATTCCGAAGTGATTGAAATTGTTGATGATAGCTGTCCTTATCCTGTGTTGTTAGGAATTGATTGGGATTTCAACAATTCGACTGTTGTTGACCTAAAGAAGAGAAGAATTTCATTTGAGGGTAATGGCCTTAAATTCATCGCACCTCTAGACCCGGATGAAGGTCACAGATACACGGAACCTATCAGGGAAGAAGACCACATGTATGAGCTAGATAACATCTACAAGCTAAAAACAAGACAACATGATTACATTAATCCTACAACAGACAAAAATCTCAGGTGGCAAAGTGAAAGTGCATGTTCATTAGATTCATAAGAGGCATTAGAAAATTGGTAGAAAAGGATGTATGAAGTCTCCACACGGCAATGTGCTAGGCTGACTAGAGCAGTTCAATGGATCGACACAGAAGTAAGCAATCTTCCAACATTTGATGGTTTAAATCACCTAGAGACATTTCTAGCTGAATTTGAGAAAATTGTACCAGTACAAAAAAGGATGTTGGCAATGGATGAAGCCTTGAAAGCCACACCAGCTAGATGGTGGGGAGCACACAAGAAGAACATCGCATAATGGGTACAATGTTGCACCTTGTTGATGGTGTGCTTTTCAGACCAAGATGAATAATGCAAAGTTCTTTACATAGGCCAAAGTTGTCCTAAGGACCACATGTGAAGTTGTGAGGAGGCCTGGGGCAACATTCCTAAAGAACAGTGGGTGCATAAGTTCATTAACACCTTGGATACTACACCTATCAACTGGTATCTTCAAGCAGAACTGCGCCTCATCACTACAGACTGGTATGTAATGACTCAGAACTTTATAACTACGTTTTTATTTGATATTTAGTACCATATAGTAGATAAGGATTTACAAACTATGATACAAAAGGTCTTTGAGGAGGCACCTAAGCTCCCTTTTACCCAAGAAGGAGATGAATGGAATCTACCTCTTCAATAGTTACAGGATTGCTACAATATTATTAATGATGAGGATGATGACCCTAGAGATGTAAACATTGTAGAAACTGAAGGTCACAGAGACATAGAAGGACCAGGGATTGAACTAACTTTTATTGGACAACCCATTAAAATTAAGAAGGTTAATATTGGAATAGAGAAAACACCTAAATTAGAAAATGTTGGAGACTATTGGGATTATTCTACTATTAGCAAGATCAGAGAGCTATTACATGAATATCATGACTTGTTTCCAACCAAGTTCACTGATATGAAGGGAATTAAAGGACCCATGGGAGAAATGAAGATCCCTATGAGACCAGATGCAAGACCTATCAAATAGATACCTTACAGACTGAATCCCAATTACAAGTAGAAAGTTAGGATTGAATTGGATAGAATGCTGGAGGCAGGAATCATAGAACTTGTTGAATAATCTTAATGGATTATCCCTATGGTGGTCCAGGATAAGAAGTCAGGAGAAATCAGAATTTGTGTAGATATAAGGAAAGTGAATGATGCATGCCTACATGACCCCTTTCCTACACCCTTTACTGATGAAGTTCTAGATAATGTAGGATGACAGGAGGTCTACTCATTCACAAATGGATTCACAGGTTATCACCAGATCAGAATTGCTAAGGAAGATCGACATAAGATCACATTTGCAATAGAATGGGGTTCGTTCTAGTACACTCTGATGCCCTTTGGGTTGAAGAATGCACCAGCCATCATTTCCAGGGTGGTGGTCAAAGCATTTAAGGACTTCTTACACAAGTTCCTATAAGCTTATTTTGATGATTGGACCATCTTTAGCTTACTGAAAGACCATATTGAATGTTTAAGCTTGATGTTAGATAAGTGCAGGAAGTGTCAGATTTCCCCGAATTTCAAAAAATGCATTTTCTTTTCACCCTTTGGAGTGTTGCTTGGGAACATTGTGTGTAAGCAGGGGTTGTTTGTGGATCCTTCCAAGATTGTCCTCATTGTTGATCTACCTCCTCCCACTTCAGTTAGACAATTGTACACTGCATTAGGCACACTGGATACTACAAGAAGTTCATTAAGGGTTATGCACAGATAAAAACCCCTATGGAGAAGATATTAAAGAAAGATAGTAAGTTCCAATGGACAGAAGAATGCTAACAGAGTTTCGACACACTAAAGAAAAAAATGGTCACTGCGCCAATCTTGGTTTTTCCAGATTGGAGTAAGGAGTTCAATGTTCATGTCGATGCCGCATCCATTGTATTAGTATAATTTTTAGCACAATCGGGTACATGAGACATTGAGCACCCCATAGCCTTTGCTAGCAGGAAGCTCTCTACAGCTGAGAGGAACTACACTATGACTGAAAGAGAAGGCTTGGCTATGGTTTATGCGTTGCAGAAATTTAGACACTATTTGTTGGGAGGACATTTTAAGATGGTCACTGATCATTTTGCATTAAAATACTTAATCAACAAGCCAATGTTGGGAGGAAGAATATGCAGATGGCTACTACTATTCGAGGATTATGATTTTGAAATTGTGGTCAAGCCAGGAAGAACGAATAAGGGACTTGATCACTTATATAGATTGGAACATGGAGAGGAACCTACCAGTTTGGAGGACACTCTACCAGATGCACAGTTGCTAGCCATTGGAAAAATTCGATGATCACTTCGTTGAGATAGTTCAATTCCTGTCCACAAGAATGGCACCTCGTGAGTACACCATCATTCAAAAGAAACAGCTGGTAGTCCACGCTGCAGATTTTCAACTCATAGCTGGACAATTATATAAGATGGGACCAGACGAGATCTTGAGGAGATGTGTTATGGAGGCAAAAATACCATGGATTCTTGAAGAATCCCATGAAGGCATTGTAGGAGGACATTACGTAGGGAAAGCAACAACGCAGAATGTTGTCAAAGCTGGCCTCTGGTGGCCTACTTTACATAAGGATGCTAAGGAATACTATAGATCCTGCAATGTATGTTAAAGAGTAGGAAATCCTTATAGAAGGGATGAGATGCCTTTAGCATTGCAATTAACATTACAAGTATTCAAAAAATTGGCCATTGACTTTGTGGGACCTATTTACCCACCAGGAAAGCGCACAGGAGATCGATACATTATCACTGCGACAGAGTATTTAACCAGATGGGAAGAGGCAAGAGAAATTAAGGACTGTAGTGCAACTACAACTGCATAGTTTATTTTTAAAGATATCATAACTAGGTTTGGATTCCCGAAGATGCTCATGAGTGATCAAGGCACACACTTCATCAACAAAACTATTGAAGCCTTGACTCATGAATTTGAAGTTCATCATTAGAATATCACTCCATACCACCCGCAGGCGAATGGTATAGTCAAAGCTTTCAATAAGATCTTGGAGACATCACTGACTAAGATTTGTAGTGTCAACAAATATGATTGGGATTTAATAATTCCATCAGTATTATAGGCTTATAGAACCACTTGCAAGAACCTGACAATGAAAACCCCATTTAAGTTGGTATACGACTTATAAGCAGTGGTACCTATGGAATACTTGGTTCCTAGTTTAAGAATTGCAACATTTACAGGTATGGATGACATCGGCGTTGTTCAAGACAGTCTTGTGCAGTTGATGGAACTGGAAGAAGACAGGTTCATTGCGGGATTTCATCAACATGTACAGAAAGAAAGAGAAAAGGGTTACCATGACAGACACATCAGGAGGAAAGCATTTAAGCAGGGAGATTTGGTATTGTTATATGACAACAAGTTCATGAAGCATCCAGGGAAGTTCAGGACACATTGGCTTGGGACATTTGAGGTTGCCTATGTTATAGAAGGAGGAGTTGCACAGTTGAAGACCCTTAATGGAGAATGGAAAGAAGGTTTGGTAAATGGGAGTTGGTTGAAATTGTATTATGACAACCAGCTGCCTTGTAACTCTCCATAAAAATAAAGAAAGAAGGGTCTAGGTACCAGGTGCAGTTGAAACTAGGTACCAAACACATAAAATATAGCCTGCACACGAAAGGGAGGGATTGAGCAGAAAGCACAGGCTACTTCATGCAGTCTGCAGTCGAAGTAAAACAAAAGTTTCAGTCTTACAGTGACTCAGGACGAGTCACATGTGAGCATTGGGGGCCTGTTGGCCCTTGGTTATGCAAGGAAGAAAATATTAAGGAATAAAGGTGAAGCACAAACTATGCGGAAGGCACATAAACCAAGGAAGGGTCGAAGTGGGAAAAGAAGCATAAAAGAAGGAGAAAAGAAAGTCGTTGGAAGAGAAGATCAAGGAAGATAAAGCAATAAGGAGAGTGGATCATGGACAACTCAGCAAGCGGAAGAAGACATCAACAAGTGCTTTGGAGCACCTCATGGAAAAGAAGGAAAGACAGGCTGGCAAAGCCTTTAAAGTACGGGTCAAGTGGACCTAGGGTTTTTTGCACCTAGGGTTTTGGATCTAGGGTTTTGAAACCTAGATTGTGGTCATGTTATGTATAAATAAAGGTCTAGGAGATTCAAGGGGGTTTCTCAATAATTTATTGTTAGTCACTGCTATTACTGTTGTTGAGAATGGTATTGAGTCTGTATTGTAATTTCTTCACCTGGGTGTGAAGATCAACCCTGCAACTGGGTGCACATGGAGGGAAGAAAGGAAGAGAGAGAGAGAGAGAGATATGTAGCTAAGTGTGCATATAGAACTATATGTTTTTATCTAATATATGAAGAAACAAAGTTTGTGGACTTAGCCCTAGGGAGCGGGTGAACCATATATATCTTTTTTTTCTTTGTGATTGATGTTGTGTTATTATCCATCTGATATATTGTTATTGCGTTACTGTGTTAGATCAGATATATAACTTGCGAAGTAAGCTTCGGAAGGGTAAGGAATATCTATATTGTTGTGTGTTGTTGTCCTGGATCCACTTTGCATTTCCTTTGGTTATAGACACCTGTTTCCTACAACCTCCTATTGTGACTTCGGGTGAGATTTCATCTGCTTCACAGGTGTTGCCAAAAGGGCCAGTAGTTAGGGTTTATTGGTGCGTTGTTAGAGTTGAACCCTAGGTCTACCCCTATGCCAACATCTCTGTTGTAGTTGTGTTGGAAATAAGGAAGGCTCTCATACCATGTTCATGGATGCTTGGATTTGTACATGCGCAAGATATACATGGTCATCCTTTTTCCAACCTATCTTTGTCCATCAGATTGAGGGTGGAAGGAAATGGATTTGGTAAGCTTGGTGTCCAACAACAACCAGTGGCTCAGCTAGAATGTGCTCAAGAATATGTTGTTCCGATATGATATAATTGTATGTGGTAGCCTGAAGTGTGCATGTACATGCTTGAAAAGGAGCTTGGAAGTGGCATTGACTATGAACTCTTCTCGGAGGTGGTCGAAATGGCCATCTTAGAGAACCGATCAATAACCAAGAATACATAGTCATTGCCATGCTTGGTGGAGGGTAGACCTAACATGTAGTCCATCAAGATGGATTCCCAGGGCCCATTTGGAGTAGGAAGAGGAGTGCACAATCCTTTTTTTTTAATGGTTGGCTTGGTACCAAAGAATGTAGTGTAGGATATGATATACTTACTACCATAATGTTGAAGCTTCGACCAATAGAAATAATTCTGTAGTATTGCCACTGTCTTCTCCACACCAAAGTGTTTTGCCACTTGACTGTAGTGGGATTCCCAAATCATCTTTACACGCTCGCTTGAAGGAACAAATATATGAACCAGATGGCATAGTATTTCATCTTAAATATGGAAGTTGGTAACAGTTGTGCCTATTCCTAACATATGATAGGTTGTAGAAAATTCAAGATCGTTGTCATAGAGTTGGGACCACTCAAAGGTCTCATGCATGCAAGATTCAAGCATTGTGGTTTGTGCTGCAACTAGAGTTCGATTGAGGCAGTCAACGACACAATTGGTTCTCTATTTCTTATACTTAATGTCGAGGTGAAATTGCTACAAGTATGTGGAATACTTTTGATGGAAGTAATTTTGCAATTTTTCTTGTTTATGCATGAACTATAGAGGCTTGTGATCTGTATGGACTATATTATCTGCTTCCCTAGAATGTAATGCTTCCATTTGCGGTAGGATTGTACATTGGAATACATTTCTTTGTCATTGGTGGCATACTTATGGATGAAGTATGAGAGTGTCTCACTATGATAGGCCACTGGATGACCATGTTGAGTGAGGATGATGCCACCAACATAATTAGAAGCATACGTCTCAATCTCAAATGGTTGTTGCAAATCGAGTAAGGCGAGCACCAGGGATGATCATAAGCAATGTTTTAGATCATCAAAGGATTTATGTTGTGATATTCCGCACAAAAATTTAGCTTTGCAACCACACTTGGTCACTTGGTTGAGATCCCATGCGATATGGGAGAACCCCAACACGAACCTGTGATAGAAGTTGGCAAGGAATAAGAATATTTGAAGCTTAGTTAATGTTGTTGGGGATAGCCAGTCATGAATGACTTGGATCTTTGTTGGATCAATAAGAACACCATGCTCATCTACAATGTATCTAAGGTATTGGATCTTGTTCATGCCAAAGGAGAATTTCTCTAAGTTAGCATATAGCTTGTGTTGTCGCAGAGTGTAGATGACCTATTGAATGTGTTGCAAGTATTCTACCCAACTCTTTTTGAAGACGAGAATGCCATCCATATATACAACCAAAAATTAATTGGTGAAGGGACGCAAGATGTCATCCATCAACCTCATTAAATTTGTTGGGGCATTCTTCAATCCAAAGGGAATGACCATCCACTCAAATGTACCTTTTTAAGACATAAAAGCAGTTTTCCATATGTCAGTATGTTCTATGGGAACCGGGTGGTAGCCATAATTTAGATCAATATTACTAAATTACTTGTCCCCCTTGAGCTAGTCGATAAGGTTGTCAATTCATGGAATTGGGTACTAGTTCATGACTTTAATTTTGTTTAGAGCTCTGCAATCAATAAAGAGTCACAAGGACCCATATTTCTTCTATATGAGCATTATTAGGCTTCCACAGGGTGAGGATCTTGGTCGAATGTGCCCTTTTTGGAGAAAGTCTTGAATTTAGAACTTGATTTCCTCATTTTCTAGGAGGGAGCACCAATACATTGTCCCATTAGGAAAATTCATTCCAGGGGTCATCTCAATTGAATTCTTGACATGACAGTGCAAAGGCACCCCGATAGGTGAGGTGAATGTGTCCCAATATTCTTCCATGACTTTGTCGACTTATTTATTTTTCTTAGAGGAGCCCTGCATGGAGGCCATGGATGTGGCCATGACCTTCCATTTACTTTGAGAATGAATAATGAAGAGGTAGAATTTCCGAATCTGGGAGATGACCTTCCTACACTACTTAGCTGAGACCACATAAATTGCTATAGGTGGAGCTACCTATCGTATCATGTACAATTGTCTTCCCACAGTAATAATGGGACTACAAAGTATAGACTCATATACATCATGATGTTTCCACATATATGGTTGGCCTAAAATAACATCAAAAACTTCAAGTAGGGAAATATCACACAATATGTCATCCTTGAAGGGCTTGATGCCATAGGGAAGGAGTCATTGTTAGTTGACATGGAGATCTTGTCCCTACTTGAGCCACATGATGTTGTATGTCTACGAATGTGGTGTTCTTAGAAAATCCAACCACTTGAAAACCTATGTTTAGATGAGTTTATTTTTCCTTTCTCTCTCAACAATAAAATGTAGTGGAGCACCCTTCACCCACATCTGTGAGTGAAAAAGGAGCTCACCTTCCTCTGGATCTTTTGGTTCATTTCAATGGACCTTGGTGGTAATGATTGTGGCACTAGGTTATGCATCAATTACATGCTTCCCATTGTTTGGATCTGAATCATAGTTGGAGTTTGGATATGACTCTGAGGATTTCAGCGTGACCACCAATGATTGCTTTGAGTGACATTCATCAGTTTTGTGCTAGGGGATTTTATGGAACTCACACTACTTCCCAGTGTCTTTCTTCATCTTCTCATTACCCTTCTTTGTTTTCATCTTAGACTGGTTTTATTGAGGTTTTCCATCCTTTCTTTTTCCTTTGTTCTGTGTGTTGGGGATGCCTTTTCCCACCTTTTGTTGTGATGCATTCGTAGATCCAAACTCCCACTTATTCCTCTACTTAAATTTTTTCTCAATTTTGACAACATATTGATAAGCGACTTCCATAGACGATATTTCCAAGAACTCCATTTATGTTTGGATGTACCTATGTAGTCCCCCACGATATTTTAGAACCATAAGTCGCTCAAAGTGAACTCCAACACTTTTGGTCCATCTCATCATGAAGTGTGGTACATCTCGTGCACTGGTCGTAGTAGTTTCCAACAAGGTATTATTGTTCCTTGAGAACATCCATAAAAGAGTCCCAAGTGGGATCATCCCCAAATATTCTAGACTCCTCTGTGGATTTTTTCTCATGGTAAGTCTCCCACCAATGTTTGACATGGGGGACAATCTTAAGGAGCGCAAAGGTGATATTTTCCCTAGGAAAAATTGTGAACAGAGAAATAACCTTCTAGTATATTTTCCCACTTTTAAAAAGGATATGCATCTATATGACCTTCAAATATAGGAATATCAAAATTAACTTATACCTTGTGTTATCACATGTCAAATTTTGTGAAAAAATTTAAATCTTGGGAAAAATAAAATTAGGTTTCTTGTGTTCTTTAGTGCTCAAGTTATATGCAGGCCAAATGATATGTTAAATATTTCCATAGCTTGAGTTTAGGCATATGACATTGTGAAAAATGGAGTTAAAATTTAAGAAGCCAAGTTTGCACAATTGACACCCAAATGCCATCAAAATACAAACAGACAAGTGCTTAAACATTAAGGAGTAATCTATGGACTTAAGTGTTTATTTATTTGTAAAATTGGGGTTTTCTATCATTTTCATTCAAGGAGACTTAAAACAAAGCAATATGATGGTCAGAAAACAGATATTTCGCAACGAAATATATTTCGTTGTGAAATTTCCTGTAGAACACTTTTGCAACAAATTAGTTGTTGTGAAATGTTATTTTCATCATATATTTAAAACAACAAATTGGGTTTTGCCTAAATTTTTTGTGGAGAGGAATCATAGTGTCATTGATTTTCTGAAAAAACACCAGCCCAACCCAGTTCTCCATTTGGGAGAAAAGTCAAAATAAGAAGATATAGGAAATTTTGTATCAAATTGACCAGATTTGATGCGAAATGGTACACTTAGCATGAGATAGGGCCCATTCAATTGCCAGCTGGAGGGTACATACAGATTCATCACAATGAGTTCGAAGACCACATTTTTTGTCATCAAACTCATAAGTTTGATTATATTTTTAATGTATTAAAAGACTATGAAACTAAATCCCTAAAAAATAGGAATTAGTGTGAAATTTGTTATTATTTTGTTATAACTCCTTTCTAAACTTGGAAACCCTAAATATTTGGACTCTATGGAGTTAGAATGTAATGTAATTTTATATATGGGGAAGAAAACAAGGGTGAAGAGGTTGTAATTTTGAGATAGTAGACTTATTGGCTTGTAAATATTTTTTTGAGCATGAATAAAGTATTAGTGTAGAAGTACAGAGCTATCCTACTAGAGATTCATGTGGTGGTGTTTTAAAGTCTGTGATTCTTTAAATATGTATGGTTTTCCTATCTCTATATTCCATTAAATGTTGCATCTTCTAGTATTCAATTTAAAATAAAAGGTTTGGAATTCATCTGATGATTGATGCTCTAAACTCATAGAGTTGAATATTTCACCAGCTTCTTATAAAATTGCATTTATAATTCATCCATCATAAGATGATTTAAATGTAATGGAATGTTGATTCTCTTTTATGCCACTATACTAAAACCATCCTACTGACTGAAAAAACTTTATCTTCCATGCCTCTGCTTCCTAGATCACTCTAAACCAGTCATTGATAACCTATATAAACACTCCAATTTGACTACATGTCCAATGGTCTCTTTTTCATATTTGTAAACCACCATTAAAACCTTGCTCTTACTTATTGATATGGACATTTTATACAAAATATCATTGAGGGAGCCCCCCTTAGATTGAAAGGGATAGCTTTCAGTCCTGAAGTAGGTTTGTGGTTACCTCTGGGTTTTTCTCTTACAACCAAGGAAAATTATAGGGTGATAACATGTTGGCGTCGTTGTTGGAGAGAGAAGGTGAGATTTTCCTTGGGAAAGAAAGAAAAACATCAGATTTGACTTATGATGGTGAACAGAGGCCAAACACAAAGAGGTTGCACCATTCGCCTAGTGACTCCTATCAAGCTTCAATCAAATTCAATGACTCCACTAGAGGACGAGCTCATTTGATAGAAATATGAAATCATAAAGAACCAGGTACCAAAGCTTGAGTTTTCTTCAAGATGTAATATTATTTGTAATCAATTATTTATTGTCCTTTCCTAAACATATCAAGAGGATTTTCCATTGTTTACTTCATTCTAATGAAGGTCATAAATCTGCACTTGAATATCCTTTTTTAAAAATTGCATATCCTTCTTCTTACATGGTTGAGCATGACAAAGAGCCTTCATCCAAGCTATATGATGATCATGATTGGTCTTGTGAGTCTCAAGAGACGAAGGCTGATATCATACCTCCTGTACATAATCTAATACCTTCCAAGATCCAAGACAAGTATAGACCCTTAATATTTCCAAATACCCTCCATAATTTACCTCTGAAGCATTATAAATACCTTCCCAAGTTTGATGGAGAACTTGAAAACCTTACAGCCAAAAAACACATCCAAGCTTTTGAGCATTTTGTAGATGTGTTTGAAATTGAGCATGATGATGTTTATATGCAAGCATTTTCTCAATCACTGCAAGAAGATGCTAAGGAGTGGTTTAGGCATTTTCATCCCGAATCAGTCAGTTCATGGGAGTAATTAAAGGATGTTTTTCTGAAGTTTTGGGGTGAGATGAAGTCCTGGGATCAGTATATTTTAGAGTTTCATGCCATGAAAATACACAAGGATGAAACTGTATCAATGTTTATTAAGAGGTTTCATAATTTTTACTACAAGATGCCTAAATAAATCCAACCATCTAAAGTTATTGCCATGTTGTGTTATGCAATATCGTTTCATCCAGATCTGACTTTTCTTCTAATGGAGAGGAGGTATGTTACCTTACAACAGATGTTTTTTGATGCTCATGAAGTAGAAGATAACCTTCTAGTTTGTGGTAAGTTATTTGGTCAGATTAGGAATGATAAGTGGAATGTTGTAGAACATGAGACTATGCATGAACAAGAAGGAGTTGATTTATATCCTGATCCTTTTCAGCATGAGCAAAAAGTTGATTTTGCCATGAATTTTTTCAAAGTTTTCAATGATGATATTTTTGCAGAGAATAAAGATTACCTTGTTGAAGAACAAGTTGTTGTCCCAAATTTCCTAGTTGATGACATTGCAGGGGTTTATGATTTACCCATATATGATGAATATGATGATGATTATGATGTTGATTTTATAGAGCAACCAATTGTATGTTTTTCATCAGGAAATGATTATTTTCAGCAATCTAATGAAATCAATCAGCGAGTATGTCATAGTTATAACATAGCACATGAGGAAATTAGTGAATCTGCTGAAGGAAATACTCTACCCTTGTGCTTCTCTTCATTCCAATTGTTGAAGGAGAATTTTCACAATGTTATAAATCAACAGTCTTCTAATTTGTTTCTTGATCATGTAGCATGTTATATGGAGGGTTTTATCAGCTCATATTTTCAGTCATTGGTCTACTTTGAATATGAAAACAAGGATGATGAGAGTTAGAATTGAATACAACATTATTTTCTTGTCTAATAGGGGTTTCATTGCAACAATTTTATGAATATTTTCATCCCTTTTATGACAATCAACAGTTGAAATTTCATGAAAACAAAAGAGCAGTTGGAGGGTTGATGCAAAGTGAGATCATTTTTTACTCTTTTCAGGATCCTTTTGCATCATGCTTGCAAGAAGTAAGTAGTCCAAAGTTTTCATATTTTTTTAATGATGAATTTCTTTTCCAATTTTTAGACGAGTTACCATTAATAATGTCATTCTTTTTGTCCTTGAAAGAAGACATGCGAGGAGTTCAACTAGTGGGTGGGAATGTGAATAATCTCAACACTCTGAGCAACGTTTTCAACAACATGATAGTTTTCAGTAGTCAGTTTTCAACATTCAATAGTTTGCAGTATTGATAGTTTTCAGCTTTAGATTTAAGTTTGGAGCAGTGCACAGTTTTTATTTTCAGTTTGTAGAATGGGTTTAGTTGTATTATTCAAGTTAGGATCATCCAAATGAATCAGGCACTAGATATGTGGGTTCTTTTCTACCTCATAGGGAGTATAGCATCCCCATTGGAGCCAATGTTATCACATGTTAAATTTTGTGAAAATTTTGAAATCTTCGGAAAATAAAAATTAGGTTTCTTGTGCTCTTTTGTGCTCAGGTTATATGAAATCCAAATGATATGTCCAATCTTTCCATATCTTGAGTTTCTACATATGACATTGTGAACAATGGAGTTAAAATTTAAGAAGGCATGTTTGGACAATTGACACCCAACTACCATCAAAATACAAACACACAAGTGATTAAACATTAAAGGGTAATCTATGCACTTAAGTGTTTAATTATTTGTACCATTGGGTTTTTCTATCATTTTCATTCAAGTAGCCTTGAAAAAATCAAGATGATGCCCATAAAACAGTTTGAATTGTATTTCGTAGCGAAATACAATTCGCTGCGAAATTTCCTGTACAACAATTTTTCAATTGCTTTCATCATATATTTAAAACTATGAAATGGGGTTTTCACACTTTTGTGGAGAGGAATCATAGTGTCATTGATTTTCCAAAGAAAAAAAAAGCCCACCCTAGTTCTCCATTTGGGAGAAAATTCAAAATAAGAAGCTACAAGAAATTTGGTAGCAAATTGACCAAATTTGCTGCAAAATGGTACAACCAACATAAGATAGGGCCCATTCAATTTCCAGCTGGAGGGTTCATACAAATTCATCACAATGAGTTGTAAGACCACCTTTTTTTTCATTGAACTCATAAGTTTGATTATATTTTGAATGTATTAAAAGACTATGAAACTAAATCCCTAAGAAATAAGAATTAGTGCCCTAAATATTTCGACTCTATGAAGTTAGAATGTAATGTAATTCTATATATGGGGAAGAAAATGAGGGTGAAGAGGTTGGAAGTTTGAGATAGTAGATGTATTGGATTGTAAATCGTTTTCTGAGCATGAATAAAGTATTAGTGCAGAAGTACAAAGTTATCCTGCCAGAGATTCATGTAATGGTGTTTTGAAGTCTGTGATTCCTTAAATGTGTATGTTTTTCCTATCTGTGTATTCCATTAAATTTTTCATCTTCTAGTATTCAATTGAAAATAAATGGTTTGGAGTTCATCTGATGATTGATGCTCTAAACTCATACAATTGAATATTTCACTAGCTTCTTCTAAAATTGCATTTAGAATTCATCCACAGTCAGATGCACTAAATGTAATGTACTATTGATTCTCTTTTCTTCCACCATACTGTAACCATCCTATTGACTGGAAAAACATTATCTTCCATGCCTCTGCTTCCTGGATCACTCTAAACTAGTCACTGATAACCTATATCAACACTCAAATTTGACTCCATGTCCAATGGTCTCTTTCTCATATTTGTAAACCACCATTAAAACCTTGCTCTTACTTATTGATCTTACCATTGTATAACAAATCTCATTGATGGATCCCCCTCATGATTGAAAGGGTCAGTTTTCAGTCCTAAAGTAGATTTGTGGTTACCTCTAGTTTTTCATCTTATAGCCAAGGAAAATTACAGGGTGATAACACCTTCAAGGGGAGGCACCTCCAAAGTGGTCGCTTGACGAAGATGCATTTGTTGTTGTCAACAATCATCGAAGGATTTGGGAAAATTATCCATAATCTCATTCCTCTATTGCAAGAGGAATTCTGCAAGCAATAAATTAATAACATCTCCTTCTCCCTCATCTCTCTTTTCCTCTTCCATGGGTGGTCATTGGGGTCAACGAGGATGGTCTTCCAAAGGCTCGACTAGTTCAAGTCCCAATGTATTTTACCCTGACCTTATTAGGGACATGCACATAGAAACAAATAAATAGAATACCTCTCTAATACCACTGATCCAAATTTATGAGGGAATGAAAGGAAACCCATAAATATGAAAGAAACACAAGGATATAGTAATACTCAATTTCTATTAAAAATGAAATATACAGAGACTGTAAAAAAATACAAAATGAAATGAACTCACTAGAATTGTGGTAGATTGTCTTTGAGAAGAGATGTGATGGCTACGCACATTGGCCAGAAGATGAGTACAATGAGGCTCCAAATCCCTTTTTAACATAAATCATAAATGAGAAAACCCTTAACATAAAAAAACCTAACCCCATAAGAAGAAATGCCAAAAGTTTTGTGGTCCCCAATGGGGGTAGCTGATATGTCAACTTCCCAAGGGTGTAAAGTTTTCATATCATATTTGTTTGGGCTGCTTGATACCTTGTTAAAAAGGTCTAGCTGAGAAGTACACATTATGAATGGCCCAGATGTACTAGGTGCTTCTGGGCCAAAAAAAAGTCATTTATGGCCTCAAAACGGCCCCATATGTTTAGGACCCAAAAAACCGTATTAAAATTGCCAATGTGGACACTATATTTTGAGCCAGTGGAATAGGTGGGTAGCCACTGATGTCCACCTAGGTCATCAAAGTCCAACCCACAATATTACCGATGATAAATGCTTCAACCATTCTTTGAGACTTCAGTATCACAACTCTAATAAAAGGCATAAGAATTATTGGTATAAGTAGTAGAATGTGTTGTCCTCGGCCCATAATATGTTACTTTGTAATAGTCTCCTTTGTGGTTATAGGATCCCACGAGATCATCAAATAAACTGGCCCACTGGGCTCACTAGAGGGTGACCTGACAATCACCACCTCACAACATGCAATCAATAAATTAATCATAATATCAACATCTCAAAGAAAGAATCCACATGCTAGCTCTAGCATGTCATCATGAGAATAGAACATCATTGTCATCGCTAGATGCTCTTGAATGTCATCATTGTTGCATCCCTTTCGTCACCTAAATGAGCAAAATAAGGACACTTACAAGTCCAATTGGGTTAGCTGGACAAGAAAGCAGTGAATGCAAGAGTTAGAAACATCAAGCATAAGAAATAAACAAAGAACTAATGCTAATAACAATAAAAGAAACTAAACTAGAGTGCATAAGGGAAATAGAACAAAAAATTAAACAAACAGTGAATGCAAGAGTTAGAAACATCAAGCATAAGAAATAAATAAACAAAGAACTAATGCTAATAACAATAAAAGAAACTAAACTAGAGTGCATAAGGGAAATAGGAATGTACCAAACAACATTCAGGCCACCAATGGATAAGTTGTATTAGTAGTGGGAAAACACCAAAGAGAAAGGGAGACTATGGGTCCCCTCTTCCTCCAAGGGAGGGCTCTTGAACCTCCAATGATTGAGCTCTTCTTACAAGTAGGAAACTAGAAGGAAATGGTGAAGAAATCCAAAGGCCATTCACTCAAGAGGTGATGTGAATGGCTAAATGAAATGGTGCTTGTATTCTCTTGGCGAGAAAAGAGGATTCTCCAAGAGAATATAGGCAACATAACAATACAAATGAATTCCTTGAAAATATAGTGCACCCATGGCCTCCTTTTATAGAAAATCTTTGAGGCATTATTCAACTAGTTTTTAGTGTGAACAAGGGGCCATTTAGGGCACCCTTAGGTCTTTGACCAGCCCCCCACTCGGATTCAGCTTAGATTTGGGTGCCAAGTCGACTTGGGAGATGAACCAGAAGTGGGTGGAAGGCTGACCAAAATCATAAATGCGTCGTTTTGAGGTGTGCGCGGATTTTTTCATCCATAATTGTGCATTGACACATATGCGTTTTTTCGACGTTATTCAACTGTCGTACGTGTGCGCGCTGCCTTTGTATCCTTAGCGCATGATGATTTTTCAACTAGTTGTATAGTTTTGTGCCCTTTGGAAATGAATTTTCTAGGCCTGGATGAACTAGTGGGTGTTTTGAAGATGGTGGATTCTTGTAACCATTTGCAGATGAAATTCGAGTGATAACGGATGCCCCCTTATGTGTGAGGTTAGGAGCATACGTATAGCCGAAATACATCAATGTTTCTTCTACTGAGAGTACCTTTGTAAGAAAGAGTGTTGTGGGGATTTCAAGAGAGACCCATTGGAGGGAGAGGGGAGCCTGTAGGACTCAAACATTTCGCAAGGTGTGGTAAAAATAAAATTGTGTACAAATGAGGCGCGCATGCCCCATGCTCGTGTCATGTAACTCAAAAAAGTGTAATACAGTAACTGAAGCTGTGTGTTGGTGTAGATGAATGCAGCGCCCTCAGGGGCGTGTTGATAATAGCAGAGGACAATTATGATGGTGAAAAAAATCTGAAAAGAGGTGAGGACACCTACAAGAAGTGTCGATGATACGCAGACATTGATATCCTAGCAATTTTAAGAGGTCTTCGGCAAATATAAAAAACAACTGCAATAGTCACAAAGTAAGACCCACCGCAACATGATAAGGTGTTGAATTCGAATGTCATGGGGGTTAACGACAATAGAGAGCAATGATGGTTCTCTCTGTGCCATCCGAGACACCTCATTGGAAAGGTAATGAGAGTCAATATATTGTCTCCCTTATGGAAACTGTGTTGATGTCGACAAGAAGGGAGACGCAACACCAAGAAGAAAAGGGCTTCATGAAATCCACATGGTAATATCATGGACTGAGGAGATACATGTATGAAGTCAATATGCGGTGAGACTCAAGACTTCCCTTTGTTGGGGATATTTGTGAAGTATGAGTGGCAACAACCGTGAAACTAGATCTAATGTCAAGGGATGACTAGAGGTGGGTTAAATTGTGCCAGAGGCATGATAAAGTGGAAAAACTCAGAGATCATGGGTACATGGATGGTGGGATTTGGAGTTTATGGATGATGTCAACAGGAGTAGAATATAATGAATGCCCCAACCAAGGGTGACATGGGTTTCTTTTCTAGGAAAATAAGGTCGCCAAGGGGGGCGACAAAAAGATATGTAAATGATGGAAACAAAGGCTTTTTACAATTACCAAATGAATAAAGAATAATTTGGGATGAGTGTAAAGATATATAAAAAGGTGCCCCAGTGCAATATGGCTTGGACTGGGAGGGCACAAGTTGCGTGAAGAACGAGTGGAGGGTGGGGGTCCCATAGGTGGGTTTCTATATGAGGGAAATGAATGGAGGGGAATCTGTAGATGTGAAAACTGACTATGGATGAAATGGATGGTTAATGATACTATGGAGGTGTAGTCAAAATAGAACCATGATGAGATAACCTGGGAGTCCATTGGGAAAGCTAGAAAAATGAGGAGAAGGTGTATGTGGCTGATTCTCGAAAATGCATAAGACTATCGGGACTTCCATCCCTAAAGGGTGGAAAAAACATGAGTGTCAAAGTGCCAAGGTGAACTGTGAAAGGTACAACTCATGTGGGGAAGAATGTTACCGGGTGACAGTACAAAATTGCGGTAGAGGTGTTAGTACTGCAGAGATGGATATGAGGTTCCTATAGGTGAATGTCGAAGGGTGTGACTGGGAGATGCAATCGATATTCAGAGGGAATGACTACATGTCAGTGTCGATCATATACCTGAAGGGGCTTATGTTGAATTGTGATGAACAAGTACCTGCACACATTAAAAACTGAATACCCAACGCGAACAATATCTCAATATAAAGAACATATAACAATTATTCAATAATTGTGAATGTTAGCATGCGTACCTGAATGTGTCATGGAAAGATGCTCCGCCGGGGAAAAGTGAAAATGATCACCTCATGAAAATGACTATGTAAGTGGCCAAAAATGGTTCGGAAAATAGATCTTATGGGATCCTGTACCAAAAAATGAAAGTGGGGAAAAGGGCTTAGATATGGATGGTGGGTCCATAATGCCATCCTAGTTTCACTGACGCTATGGGCGATCGGGCAGTATTTTGGTGGGAGGACATGGACCTCCCCTTTCCTCAAGGACTGATGAAGAAATATAATGAATTACATTCACGGGAGAATTGGTATGGAGTGTCGGAGGGAGCTCAGGAAGATATGTGTGGAGTTTCGTGGCTAATGTGTGGTGGAAGTATGGGATAGATGGGAAATGATGAGTGTAATGCCCATATTCAAAACATATGGCACAGGCGAAATTGGTTCGTATATTTGTTTTGTGTGTGGTTGATGACTTCAGAGTAGCGTGGGATGTACTTGGTGGAGTGGAAAGAAAAATGGGTGCTTAAGGAAGATGGATAAAACTACGTAGCTTGGGAAGAGAAGGACATTTGTGAGTGGGGTGTCCTTTTCTTTCACATAAGGCACTAGGGAGTTGAACTCGGGGAGGTAGTGGAGCGATGGGTTCTTTCATTTTCCATCTGCCCCCAGACGTAGCAGTGGTGTTGGCGATTGGGGGTGAGTGTGGCATGGCTGGAGTTAGTACTAGGATCTGCATCAGGATTCCCTCTGACTCAGGAGGGAAGGATGGTTGAGGAACCATCTCGGGTGGATGTAGATACCATAAAGGGATGGCTAGTACCATGTTCAGAAGGGTAAGAGTTGTTTCTACCTCGAATGCTTCGACTCCAGGTGGGGGGTAAAAAAAGGAAATTCGGGTAATGGCCTGGGGGACTGTCTCCCAAACTGGGATTTTCCCCTGGAGGGGAGGGAGATCCATGATAAGTGGTGCAGTGGCTCTCTCAGGGAACTTCTGAGGTATTATTTCTTCAACTGGTGGAACTTTGATATGGGGAGGGGACTCAGTGATAGGATTCTTGTCTCTGATGTTTGTTTCTTCAGAGGAAACTACACACACTTGTGTTGAAAAAGATGGGTTTAGGAACGGTGGTGCTCCCTGATAAGTGCCCAACATGGATGGGTCTTGGAATAATCTAGGGCCAATGTTGACAAATGGAAAATCATCCGAGCTAACAAGGACAAGGGGGAGGATGTTATTGATGTTGGCGGAAGGGTTAGGCTCATAATGTGTAAGTTGGTCGATGGTGATGACTTTCCCATTGTGGGGGAACATCATCGTACGAAACACAGAAGAGGCGACCACCTTCATAGCATACATGTAGTTTCATCCAAACAAGATATTGTAATCAAGATGGGCATTGATAACTTCAATGTTAATGAGGATGGTTTTTCCCTCAAGTTCTATGTAGACATTTTGACAAAGCCCTGTGGAAGATGTTGGTCGACCGTCGTAAGCTCAAAGGGTGATGGCAGAGGGTACTAGCTCGGGGGAGCCAATTTTCTGCCATACGTGTTTAGACATGATGTATATGGATGCACCTTCATCTATGATACACTAATAAACTATGGTTTTCCAGATCTTAACTGGTATCTGGAAGGATAATTGGGCGGGAAGACGTGGTTCTCCGCTATCAGAATCAAATGTGATCAGCTGTGTGTCAAGTGGGTAGACTGCCCCCAAGGTAGAAAGAAAGGATTTTCGTTGTGATGTACAGGTTTGGAGGACCTCCAACACAGACATGGTTGCAGGAGACTCGGCTAAGTCATCAAACAAACTATAATTATGAGCATCCCTAGCATGAGGGTTATGCACATTCTGTCATAAAGGCATACGTGGTATGTGAGGAATGGGTTCCACGTTAGGATGTGGAATCGTCAATGGTTGTCCTGTAGTAGTTGGCAGTGTTTGTGAGGTGGTTGGGGTAGAGTTGGGAGGCATACCGTATTGACGGTTGTGGGTTTGTAGAATAATTTATTCACTAGTGAGGAGGACACTGCAATCAATTGGATTCCCGATTTGAGTGGCACCCGGGTTTGGATATTTCCCCAGTTGTGGTGGGGCAGGGTTGATCATTTTTTGGGTGTCCATCACACCTTGGTATGGTATGGGGTTTTTAAAAACATTTGGAGGCGGTGGTTGCAAATAATGTTGTGGGGCCTGCTGAGGGGAAGATGGTGCCAGAGGGCCCTGTGAGTTCATGGATTCTCTCATCCGTTGGAGATCAAGAATTTGGGGGAAATGATGAGTATAATATCCATACTCACCACATATAGTGCAAGGGAAGTTAGTTCAAATATTTTTGTTCTTCCCTTGTCATGTTGATTGTTATTGGTGCCCCCTTGGGGGTCTTGGTATTGTTTTCCCCCAGCGGGATGGTTGTAGGGGTCATTCCCTCCTAGTCGTGGATTGTCATTGTTTCGGTTTTTTCCTTTCTTCTTATGAGTCAGATTGGCCATATTCAACTGTTCAAATGTATGAACCTGTTGAATGGGAAAGGGTTGAACAAAGTTGACACCGGCATGTGATTTTCCTGGTGGAGGATTAATTGGCTGGGGAGGACCAGGAAATGGGAAATATGGATTTTTCTGTGGATAGGATCCATATGGCGTATAGGAAGTAGAGGTACTTCCACTATTGCAAGGGTTATATCCAGGGGTTGGGGATGGACCCGTACTAGATTGAGATATCGGATACGACATGGATATCAGTCGGGGTGCCCCTAATGACTGAGGAGGAACAAAAGGATATGATTGTTGGTAAAGGGGAGGAGGATAATAAGGGGGCCCTCCATATACCAGTGTATATTGAGGTGTTCCATACATAGGTGGTTGTTGGAGGTGTGGATTGTGGTGTGTAGTGGTACCAATCAATCCATTTGCTGAGTGAGACATCTTAGGTTTTTCCTGGCCGAATGGCATGGGTCTCGGGGCGTCAGGTAGTACTATATATAAGTATCATGACTGTGAATAAATGAGTTTGAATTGTTGAGCCTTGCCAATGGGTTCTTCTTTAGACTGGGGGAAAGTGGCAGCTACATCTTTGGCAAGGAGGGACACAAGTGATTTAAGAAACCAATTGAGGCATTGTTTCTTGGTCGCTTCAGCTTTGCATAGACTACATTTCCGATGCCATTCGTAAATGTGGTCAGCGATGTGTGTAGCAAAGGTTTGTTTAAACTCTGAGAGCAGTTTGAGACCATTGTCATGATGGATTAGTAGTTGAAAGAAGGTCAAAAATTCTTTGGCCGAAGATTCAAAGGTCACATGAGACCCAGATTTTTCTTCGACATACCACTTGGATGATGGGCCAATGAGCATATGTTGGAATAACCTCAATCGGATGGATTCATCCATGATGTTGTCTTAAGAGAACCATAAGTGGAAGGTCATGATATGGTTTTCCAGGTCATCTCCCACTTTTCCTTCAAACTTGGGAATGTTTGAAGGTAGTTTGGTAGGCATTGTAGGCCATGTGGGGTCGTGCAATATAAGATCATTGGTGAGTTTAGTTAGATCCGGTATGTTGAGGGAAGCCAAGTATGGCATCTGAGGTGGTGGTGGAGGATTAGCTCCAGCCATGGTGTGAGTTTTTTAGGTACCTGACCCTTGATGGGGGTTAGGTGGGGTTGTACTTCCTCCTGGGGAAGAAGTGTGCCCCCCGCTTCCTTGTAAAGGAAAGCGAGTGGACGATTGACCTTGGGAAGGGGACCCAAGTAAAGTGGAACCAAGCAAAGCAAATCCCAATATGGTAGCACTCACAGGGGTGTGAGAAGGTGGAGTCGATGAGTTGGCAAGACTAGGAACTCCCCCAAGAATGGGAGGGAGATTTAGCAAGTGTCTAGAACTATGGGGATTCTATGGGTCCCCTATGATGTCCGAATAGAAAAGTGGATGTGTGAAAATGGTGATGAGAGCAACAAATGAACAAGAGTATTTGTTATAATGTTTTGGACCTTCACAATATATCTCACAATCACATGTAATCACAAGAGCATCATACATAAATCAATTGATAAAGAAGCATACAGGTGGGTAGGTAGATTTTGTCCGTGTGGGAGAACAAAGAAAACAAATGCTCGTGTCCTAAAAGACATAACGTCCTTCCTCTCAAATAGCACTGGACCTTCCAATAGCACTCAACAGTGGGTTCTGAAGCCACCGGAAGAGAAACTAGTGAAGGATGAAGCAATCAGTTATAATGAGGGGTAGAGGGTGCATATCCTGAAAGAGCTAGCGATATTTCCCAACAACCACACAAAATCCAATCAAGGTGCAATTGCAACGCACAATTTCCACCTAGGTAGATGTCCTAAAATTGGGTCACTAGGTACCTCGGTCAAAGTGTGGCATTTAGATTTCCGGACTAAGAAATGGGTCACGGTTGGATCCTGTCCAAGAGGTGGGTGCCTCAAGGGGGGACGCATGGAACAACCAGACCTCATCCTTCAACCCTTCATAGGTATCTCCCTACCTTATGGTGTAAGAACACTTAACTTGGAGGATTTAAAGTTCCCTATTTGACAACTTCTATTGTTTGAAGATGTGAGAAATAGATAACAGGGAGTTGTTTGGATGCCTATCCATGAGATCCTATCTAGACTACAAAATTTCTTTTGGCACGTCTTATGGAGTAAAACTTAGTGAGTTTTTAGAAAACATTTAGATGTGTTTGTTTTGAGAGATTGGGGGTGTGAACCAATCTCGTTGAAATTAAGTGGGAGTGGATAGTTTCGTCAAGAAAAGGGTGGGGTGTTTCGAAATCCCTTTGGAGGAATCTTACTTCAACCTCCATGTTTCGAGATGGAAACTATGTGAGTGAGTAGTGACTTTGTGTATGAACAAGTGAAAGTGTGCCATTTTTTTAATAATTTAGGTGTCACCTTGCTGCATGTGGACTTCATGTGGTCCTTACAAGTCTTGATTACCTAATTTACTAAATGCCATTGGTACAACCTTGTGGAATTTTAAAGTCCCTAGAGAAGTAGCATGTTGTAACGACCCTTAATTATTAAGATGTTTAATTTAATAAATAATCCTAAAAGAAAATTAGCTAAACTAAAATTATTTATTAAATAACCTTAACTAATTATTTGTTATTAATTAGTTATTCTTGACTATGCTTAATTTAAGTATAATTAACTCTTTAATCAATATGGTTAATGATTAATTTGATTATTAATTAATTAACTAATTAATAAAGTATTAAATCAGGAATGGATAATAAAATTTAATGTTTAAATTGGGTTACGTATCCCACAAGGGATAACGTATCCAATACGTTAGGATAAGTAATGAATGAATGGATAAGGGTAATTAAATGGAGGGATAAGGAATTTAATGCAT
>SNQJ01S0030431.1:36760-59238 GCA_010110895.2 Picea sitchensis | reverse complement strand
TTGGTGATGGTGATTATGTATGGTAGGAGCTTGGCTGATGCACTGCCACTTGGACGTGCACATAACATGGGGGTTGGCGAGGATTTTTGTGGTTAGCACTGGACCTCATTCACTTTTGAGTCTCATGTCGCCCCCAATGGATCTTTCGCAATGCTGAAAACAACTGCCACGCATACCGATCGACTTTAAAGATAGAGAACATTCTTACTATATTTATCTACTTATTTCATTAGTTGGATAAATATTGATCATCGTGTCTGTAACAAATTTCCAGGTAAACTAATGCTATTGTTTGTATTATTATTCAATGACAAACCTTGGATTTTGGTGTGTTCTATTGTTGTTTCCGAAGTGTCAACAATATGATTACGCGCTTGATCATTGTATGGACTGTTATAAAATGGCTCTCAGTTGTACGTTGTAATACATGCTTCGTCATTGTATGGACTGTTATAAAATGGCTCAAAGTTCTATTTTCTTTTTTATATCTGATTATGCTCTTCAAAATTCTTTGGAGAAATTAGAAAGTGGTCATCACTCATTATTGTGTGGAGTTATTATAAAGTGGTCGTCCATCTTTTCTACCTTAACATACAAATCCTTTGACTAAATTGGGACAAACTTTNACTTTTACATAGTGGGATCAGGGTTTGGTAATTATAATCCACAAACAGATCCTCAGAAGTTCAACCTGGTCGATCCTCCTATGCGCAACACTGTGAACGTTCCAGTCAATGGCTGGGCTGCCATCAGATTCGTAGTCGACAATCCTGGTAAGCAGAAAGTTACACACCATTCCGCTTTCTTTCGTCGTTGTCCCTTATTTTTAAATGGCTTGATGTCGGTGATGGTGATTATGTATGGAAGGAGCTTGGCTGATGCACTGCCACTTGGACGTGCACATAACATGGGGGTTGGCGATGGTTTTTGTGGTTAACAATGGACCTGATTCTCTTTTGAGTCTCGAGTCGGCCCCAATGGATCTTCCGCAATGCTGAGAACAACTGCCACGCATACCGATCGACTCTAAAGATAGAGAACATTCTTACTATATTTGTCTGCTTATTTCATTAGTTGGATAATTATTGATCATCGTGTTTGTTCGAATACAAAAAGAGTTCCCGGCCATGACAATTGATTGTTAGTCTGTAACAAATTTCCAGGCAAACTAATGCCATTGTTTGTATTCCTATTCAATGACAAACCTCGGATTTTTTTGTGTTCTAATGTTGTTTCCGGAGTGTCCACAATATGATTACGCGCTTCATCATTGTATGGACTGTTATAAAATGGCTCTCAGTTCTACGTTGTAATACACGCCTCGTCATTGTATGGACTGTTATAAAATGGCTCAGAGTTCTATTTTCTAATTTATATCTGATTATGCTCTTCTACATTCTGTGGAGTAATTATAAAGTGGTCGTCAATCATTATTGTGTGCAGTAATTATAAAGTGGTCGTCCATCTCTTCTACCTTAACATACAAATCCTTTGAGTAATTATAAAGTGGTCGTCAATCATTATTGTGTGCAGTAATTATAAAGTGGTCGTCCATCTCTTCTACCTTAACATGCAAATGCTTTGACTAAATTGGGACAAACTTTAGTTTATCTGATCGAACTTGAATTGAGTTTTTGCAGAAAGATCTGGATGTGAGTTGAACAGGTTGTTCCAACAGTTCCAATAGACTAATTCACTTAGATATAGGCTCCTCTTGAGAGACCATTGTCTTTGGTAATCCCCAATTATTGTTTAGGAAGATAAACCACCAGTTTAAGAATCCGTGTTTTTAGTTAAATTCAAGATTAGCAATTTAGATACCACTATCCTTGAAATGTGAATCGATTATGAGTAACTTATTTATCAAGATTTGCCTGGGTCCTCAAACCTAATGGAGGCATTAGAGAAGGAATGAATGGAATTTGATTATGAATAACTTATTTATCAAGATTTGCCTGGATCCTCAAACCTAGAGGAGGCATTAGAGAAGAAATGAATGGGATTTAATTATGAAGCAGAAGAATTTGTATGAATATTTAAACTATTGTCAAAAAAAATTATTTTGGTGTCCAAGTCTAATAAATTTGGGAGAAGCAAGTATCAAGAGAATACCTAACTACACCTATTAAAATCCATATAGAAGTGATGTTGTAAGCCTTAAAAGTATTATTTTGTTTTCTCCTTACTGTATGGACATTTACCCATACGGTAGTGCCTATATAATTTATAAGTGTTGTTATTCATTTCTCCTAACCTAGATTACATAAAATGTTACTCTCTTAAGAGATTCTCTTCGTTTAAAGACTGAGTTTCACACTTATTGGAAATTGATTAGAGTTGATATATATTAAAGTCTTTGGAAAAATAGAAATGAATCAGTTTTCATCGAACACACATCAAAATACTATATTTAATTGGATGGAATTCTCCAATCCAATTTTCTCATTCGTTGGCCACTAATGGTTATTAGGAAAAACACAAGGTATACTAAAATGTAGGAGATTAAGAAAAAAGAGAGTGACACTGGCCTCCAAAAAAAGACCTCAAACCTCCCTAGTTTTACAAGTTTCTTAGTATTCCATTGGTCAACTCAAAACTAGTGCCTAAAGAATCCAAGGAGGGCTCCAAGATATGGGAGCGTAAAGTGGCACATCCTCAACCCAGAACCAAATCTGAAGGACAAAGATCCTCCTCTTTACATGTGTTTGGTTCCCATATCATCATGACATTTCAGAGTGTTCTATCCCTTCTTTCGTTAATTTATTTTTCTTTAGATAGCATGGCACTCTATAACTCTTTAAATTTTGATTGTCTAACTAACTAATTTTATTGTTTATTGGTTATACTTCATAATAATTTCCTTACAATTATTTTATGGTAAAATGGAGATTTTCTATATATATTAATAACATATCAAACATTTTATAAAAAATAATGAAATAATTACAACCTAAGTTTTCTAAAGAATTAGAAAGGTCTCTCATGGATACACCATTTTGATTTCTTAATTGAAAAAAAGTTAGGTCCGAAACAAACAATGATCATACCATTTTGGAGAATGAGGGAATTGTAGAAGTGAATAATAATGAATTCTATGAAGAGATGGTACAAATAGACATTCTTATAGCACTGAAGCAATGATGAACATATCTCAATATATGGTATAACGTGCACAGAACTACCATATCACTATGATAGGGAAATCCATAGTATCATCTATATAACCCAAAGTGTAACAAACTCCAATAGATTAAGTAATACATAGTAAACTTTGATCACCTTAAATGCATTAAAATGACCATCTTTTCTACCTTAACCTACAAATACTTTGACTAAATTGGGACAAACTTTAAGTTATCTGATCGAAGTTGAATTGAGTTTTTGCAGAAGATATAGATGTGATTTGAACATGTTGTTCCAATAGTTTCAATAGAGTAATTCACTTAGATATAGGCTCCCCTTCAGAGACCATTTTCTTTGGTAATCCGTAATTATTGTGTAGGAAGATAAACCACTAGTTGAAGACACCGTGTTTTTAGCTAAGATGATATTGAAAAAAGGAACGAGAGTTATTATAGAGATTTACGATGCCCAATCTAGAGATTGGAAGAGTTGGCAGACCCTAAAAAAAATTCAAGATTAGAAATCTAGATAACATTATCCTTGAAAAGTGTTAGGAATTTATTATGAATAGCCAATTTATCAATATTTTCCTCCTGGGTCCTCAAAACCAATGGAGGGACTAGAGAAGGAATGAATGGGATTTAATTATGAAGTACAAGACTTTGTATGCATATATAAATGATTGTCAGAGAAATCCATTTTGGTGTCCAAGTCTAAGACATTTGGGAAAAGTAAGTATCAAGAGAATGCCTAACTACACCAATTAAAATCCATATAGAAGTGGTATCTTAAGCCTTAAAAGTATTATTTTATTTTCTCCTTACTACATGGAGATTTTCCTGTAGGGTAGTGCCTATAATTTGGTATATGCATCCCAAATTACCCTCATATATAATTTGGTATATACATCCCAAATTACACTTATATAGGAAGGATGAAATATCAAAGTATATATTTTGATATTGTAAATATGCTCAATCACTTGGGAGTTGAAATATAAGTTGTGTCATTCATTTCTCCTAACCTTGATTACATGAAATGTTAATCTCTTAAGAGATTCTCTTCGTTGAAAGAATTTTTTCCACACTTCTTTGTATTTGATTATAGTTGATATAATATATTATCTTTGTAAAATTAGAAATGAATGATTTTTCATCGACACACATCAAAACACTATATTTAATTGGATGGAAGGTTCTCTAATGTTTTCCCACATAAAGTGGATATAGAATCAACTCACCTACATGATTTTATGTGATATTAGACTATTGTGCCATGTACCATGAGTAGTGTGCCTCCTAAAGGGAATTCTCCCGTCCAATTTTCTCATTCTTTGGCCAGTAATGGGTATTAGGACAAACACAAGGTACACTGAAATGTAGGAGATTAATAAAAAAGAGGGCAACACTAGCCTCCAACAAAATACCTCAAACCTCCCTAGTTTGACAAGTTTCTTAGCATTCCATTGGTCGACTCAAAACTAGTGCCCTAAAGAATCCAAGAAGGGCTCCAAGATATGGGAGCCTATAGTGGCACATCCTCAACCCAGAAGAAAAACTCAAGGACAAATATGCTCCTCTTTACATGTGTTTGGTTCCCATATCATCGAGACATTTCAGAGTGTTCTAGCACTTCTTGCGTACATTTCTTTTTCTTTAGATAGTGTGGCACTCTATAACTCTTTTAATTTTAATTGTCTAACTAGCTAATTTTAGTGTCTGTTGGTTACAGTTCATAATAATTTCCTTACACCTCTTTTATGGTAAAATGGAAATTTCCTATATATATTAATAACATATCAAACGTTTTATAAAAAAATAATGAAATAATTACATCCTAAGTTTTCAAAAGAATTAAAAAGGTTTCTCATGGATACACCACTTTGATTTCTTAATCGAACTTATTAAACTATTAGTTTATGTTAAATAATTATGTTGAAAGAGTTCACATATTCCATTATTGATTTAAGATGGATTCAACTATTAATTATATAAATGTAATTATGTTATTTTATTTTATATGATTGTGAAGCTTATATATTATGTTTTATTTTTCAAATGGGTTGAACTTAATGATAATGGATGATGAGTTTAACATTATCAGTGGAGGCTTAATATTATTTGGCCTTTATTCAACTCTTTCAGGTACCTAGCAAATGTCCTACTCTAATATTATAATGTAATAGTAGAATATGTGTAGTATGTGTAATACAACCATGTAGAACACATTCTACTCTTTTTTTTTAAATCCGATCAAAAAATATATTAAATAAAAAATATTCTAGAAATAGGGGAGATATCAATCCAACCACTCAATCAGAGTGCCTCACAAGGTAAGCCAACCAATTCTCTCTTAAATCTTGACTTTGTGGTTGAAATCAGAAACAACAATTTCATACGGGAAGAAGGAGAAGCTAAAACCCTTGCAAGGTTTCTACATCACATTCAATTGAAGAATTTTAATTACATGTTTTACGCATTCTACAATAATTGTGGATGTATAAAACTACCCAAAATGGATGTGGTTTCAAGGAAAATAGATCTTTATGGCAAATTACAATAGGTTTTTAGTTCGTACTCCTTGGGTAGTTGGGAATTGCCTTCAATTTCGTCTAATTTTTTTCCATGGTTCCATTTTTTCTATGGTTTGATATCTAATAGAAAATCCATGATATTTTTTCTCCAAGGAATGCCTCATCCAAAAATACCAAGAACGTGTGTAAGGAAATTGAGTGAGACGTGCAATAGAGGATGCTAGCTTGGGCTACCAACCTCGAAACCTTATCTGGATTTTATGAGCAGAATGAGATGAATATAGATATATATTATTAACATAAAAATACAATGAACAATAACAGAGATACAATAAAACTTGGCTTCTATTCAATAAAGAAATATGTTGAAACTGTAAAATGCATATTGAAATTAGCTTGCTAGAATGGTGCAGCTTATCCTTGAGAAGAGATGTGACGACTACACTCATTCACAAGAAGATGTGTACAATGAGGCTCCAAAGGCCTTTTTACATCAAACATGAATTCCAAAACCCTATACATACAAAAACATAACCCTAGGAAACATAACCCTTGGGGTAAGTGGGTACATCAACTTCCCCTGGTCGTAAATTTTCCATACGATATTTGTTTTAAGCACGTGATATCCCATTGGAAAGTTATATCCAAGGAATACACATTATTCCATCATACTCTAACTTTTTCTACAGTATGATTGTGGAAAGCACAAAAATGTTGATTAGGGCCTCAAAATGGCCCTAGAAGTTCGGGACTTGAAAAGCTAGTAAAATAATTGCTAAAATGAAAATTGCATGTGATCCAGTTGGAATAGGTGGGTGACCACTAATATTAACCTGGATAAATCCTATACCTTAGGAAGAAATGGTCTCCATTGCTTTGAGTTCCCCCATCAAACGAGGAAATTTATGTTGAATTTTGCCCCGGGTGAGCCACTTTCCTTCGTGTAGGAGATGCCTCGCTTTGACAACCTGATAAAGCTGGATCCTCTATTGGCGAGTGCCCTTGATATCTGTTTCCATGATATGATCACTGGATGCATGTTCCATGCAGTCAAGGTTGAGCTCTCTTGGTGTCAATTGTTCTACTATCTCCAAGGTGTCTAATAATGGTGGAAAATATGGCCAAAGGAGGTAGGCATTAAATAATGGGTGCAAGCCAAGGAAGGGGGGAGTGTTGAGCTAAAAATAATTTTCTCCCATGGCCTTAGTGATGGTGTAAGGTCCATAACACAGTGGACGAAGCTTATTATGAGGCCCCGTAAGGCGTTCTTACTACAAGTTCAACCAAACTTTATCTCCCACCTAAAACTTGTGTGGCACCTGGTGTTTACAATGGCTCTTCTTGTACTTGGCATTGGACTTATGTAAAATATTTTGAACCTGTTGGGGAATTCCCTGGATCTTCTCAACAAACTGGGTAGATTTGTCCTCTTCAGTTTGAGCATGAGATGAGTCTTCCTGGGTGGAGGCAAGGGCTAGTACAACATCCATGGGACCCAATGGTTGAAATCCCAACCCCACCTGAAAGCGGCTATGGTCGGTTGAGCTATGTATGGATCTGTTGTAATTGTGTTGAACATAGGGAAGAATCTCATCCCATGTGTGGTGATGATTGGAATTGTACATGCGTAGGGTATGCATGATCATCTGGTTGATGACCTCAGTTTGGCCATCCGTCTGGGGGTGGAAGGAAGTGGATTTTGTGAGCTTGGTGTCCAACAGTGACCAGAGGATTGACCAGGATGTGCTAAGGAACCGACTGTCCTGATCTTAGATGATGGTTTTTGGTATCCCAAAACATACCCACACTCGTTCGAAGAATATCTTGGGAGTGGGCCCTGCTATGATGCTCTTCTTGTAGACGGAAATAATCACCATTTTAGGAAAACAATCAACCACCAAAAAAACACAGTCATTTCCCCGAGGGGTGTACTTTCCTTGTTTCTTAATAGTCAGTTTGGAAATGGTGCAAGAAGTGAAGGACTTGATATAATTGCTGACATCCTCTCGAAATTTCGGCCAATAGAAATGTTGTTGCAACACTTCCACTGTATTTTCTATGCAGAAGTTTCCTGCCACCCGACTATAGTGCGATTCCCAAATCATCTTTTCTCGCTCGCTTGATGGAACACATAGATGGCCCAGATGGCACAACAACCCATCATGAAGATGGAAATCAGTGACAGTTGTGTTTGCGTCTAGCATCTGGTACGTGGCGGCGAGGTCAGGATCTCTCTCATAGAGTTGGGGCCATGCGAAGGTCTTGTGGCCGCAGAAGTTTAGCACCATAGTGAGTCTTGCTACTGGAGGGTGGTTAGTGAAATCAACGATGTGGTTTGTGCTTCCTATGTTATACTTGATGTTGATATGGAATTGTATGTGGACCACTTCTTATCGAGGTCATTCTGCAATTTGCCTTATGTCTGCATGAATTGCATCGGCTTATGATCGGTGTGGATGATTGTCTCCTTCCCAAGAATGTATTGCCTCGACTCGCGGTAGACTTGCATAATGGAGTACATTTTGTTTGTCATAAGTAGGGTAATTATGGATGAAATCTGATAGTGTCTCACTATGATAGTCTACATGGTCTCCTTGCAAAGAGAGAAATGTGCCCAAAACATAGTCTAAAGCATCTATCTTGATCTAAAAGGGTTTTTGCAGGTCGATTAATGAGAGCACTGTGGATGAGCATAAAAGTTACTTCAAATCATCAAATTATTTCTATTGTGATAGGCCCCACATGAAATTTTCCTTACGACCACCATTGGTTACTTGGTTGAGGGCCCATGCAATATGGGAGAATCCCAACATGAACCTGAGATAGAAATTGGCAACTCCTAAAAATATCTAAAGCTTACTAAGTGTGGTTGGGGATGGGTAGTCACGAATGACCTAGATCTTGGCTGGATCCAAATACACCCCATTCTAATCAACAATGTAGCCTAGGTACTGGACCATGTCCATGTTGAAGGAACCTTTTTTCAAATTTGCATATAGTTTGTGTTGTCGCATAGTGTGTAGAACCTACTAAATATGTTGTAAGTGTTCTGCTGAATTCTTGTTGTAGATGAGGATGTCATCTAGATAAAACACCACAAAATAATTGGTGAATGGTCGCTAGATATCATCCATCATTCTCATGAAAGTTGCTGGGGATTTTTTTAAAACCAATGGGCATGACAAACCATTCAAAAAGACCTTCTTTGGACTTAAATGAAACTTCCCATGCATCTTTCTGCTCTATTGGGACCTGACGGTAGCCATACTTCATATCAATCTCACTAAAGTATTTGGCTCCCTTTAGTTAGTCAAGGAGCTTGTCGATTCAAGGAATCGAGTATCGGTTCCTTAATGTGATTTTATTTTGGGCCCAATAATTGATGCAGAGTCGCTAGGTCTCATCTTTCTTCTCCACAAGCACGATTGGGCTTCCACAAGGTGATGAGTTAGGTTGGATGTGCCCCTTTTGGAGCAGTTCTTGGATATAATGTTTTATCTCCTTGGATATAATGCTTGAGAAACATCAAACACTACCTCATCTTCTCCAACACGACGGTCCAAGTAATTCTCCAAGGAACCAATATCTTTGCGGGTGAGAGCCATCCTATCCATCTCCATGGTTATGACTTTTACATAGTGGGATCAGGGTTTGGTAATTATAATCCACAAACAGATCCTCAGAAGTTCAACTTGGTCAATCCTCCTATGCGCAACACTGTGAACGTTCCAGTCAATGGCTGGGATGCCATCAGATTCGTAGCCGAAAATCCTGGTAAGCAGAAAGTTACACACCATTCATCTTTCTTTCGTCGTTGTCCCTTATTTTTAAATGGCTTGATGTCGGTGATGGTGATTATTTATGGCAGGAGCTTGGTTGATGCACTACCACTTAGACGTGCACATAACATGGGGGTTGGCGATGGTTTTTGTGGTTAACAATGGACCTGATTCTCTTTTGAGTCTCGAGTCACCCCCAATGGATCTTCCACAATGATGAGAACAACTGCCACGCATACCGATCGACTCTAAAGATAGAGAACATTCTTACTATATTTGTCTGCTTATTTCATTAGTTGGATAATTATTGATCATCGTGTTTGTTCGAATACAAAAAGAGTTCCCGACAATGACAATTGATTGTTAGTGTGCAACAAATTTCTAGGCAAACTAATGCCATTGTTTGTATTCTTATTCAATGAAAAACCTCAGATTTTTTTGTGTTCTAATGTTGTTTCCAGAGTGTCCACAATATGATTACACGCTTCATCATTGTATGAACTGTTATAAAATGGCTCAGAGTTCTATTTTCTAATTTATATCTGATTTTGCTCTTCAACATTCTGTGGAGTAATTATAAAGTGGTCGTCAATCATTATTGTGTGGAGTAATCATAAAGTGGTCGTCCATCTTTTCTACCTTAACATACAAATCCTTTGACTAAATTGGGACAAACTTTAGTTTATTTGATCGAACTTGAATTGTGTTTTTGAAGTAAGATCTGGATGTGAGTTGAACATGTTGTTCCAACAGTCCCAATAGACTAATTCACTTAGATATAGGCTCCCCTTGACAGACCATTGTCTTTGGTAATCCCCAATTATTGTTTAGGAAGATAAAGCACTAGTTTAAGACTGTGTTTTTTTAGTTAAGATGATATTGAGAAAAGGAATGAGACTTAGTAGAGAGATTTATGATGCCCAATCTAGAGATTGTAAGAGTTGGCAGACCCAAAAAAAAATTCAAGATTAGCAATCTAGATAACATTATCCTTGAAAAGTGTTAGGAATTGATTATGGATAACGTATTTATCAAGATTTGCCTCGGGGTCCTCAAACCTAATGGAGGCACTAGAGAAGGAATGAATGGGATTTAATTATGAAGCAAAATGCTTTGTATGCATATTTAAACGATTGTCAAAAAAATCCATTTTGGTGTCCAAGTCTAATAAATTTGGGAGAAGCAAGTATCAAGAGAATACCTAACTACACCAATTAAAAGTAAGCCTTAAAAGTATTATTTTGTTTTCTCCTTACTATATCGATATTTACCCAGAGGGTAGTGCCTATATAATTTATAAGTGTTTTCATTCATTTATCCTAACCTAGACTACATGAAATGTTACTCTCTTAAGAAATTCTCTTCGTTTAAAGACTGATTTCCACACTTGTTGGAACTTGATTAGAGTTGATATATTAAAGTCTTTGGAAAAATAGGTATGAATCAGTTTTCATCGACAAACATCACAATACTATAGTTAATTGGATGGAACTCTCCAATCCAATTTTCTCATTCTTTGGCTAGTAATGGTTATTAGGAAAAACACAAGGTATACTGAAATGTAGGAGATTACGAAAAAAGAGAGCGACACTAGCCTCCAAAAAAATACCTCAAACCTCCCTAGTTTGACAAATTTCTTAGTATTCCATTGGCCAACTCAAAACTAGTGCCCTAAATAATCCAAGGAGGGCTCCAAGATATGGGAGCCTATAGTGGCACATCCTCAACCAAGAACCAAATATGAAGGACAAAGATCCTCCTCTTTACATGTGTTTGGTTCCCATATCATCATGGCATTTCAGAGTGTTCTATCCCTTCTTTCATTAATTTATTTTTCTTTAGATAGTGTGGCACTCTATAACTCTTTAAATTTTGATTGTCTAACTAGCTAATTTTTTTGTTTATTGGTTATAGTTCATAATAATTTCCTTACAACTTTTTTATGGTAAAATGGAGATTTCCTATATATATTAATACCATATCAAACATTTTATAAAAAATAATGAAATGATTACATCCTAAGTTTTCTAAAGAATTAGAAAGGTCTCTCATGGATACACCATTTTGATTTCTTAATTGACAAAAAGTTAGATCTGAAAGAAACAATGATCATACCATTTTGGAGAATGAGGGAATTGTAGAAGTGAATAATAATGAATTCTATGAAGAGATGGTACCAATATCCATTCTTATAGCACTGAAGCAATGATGAACATATCTCAATATATGGCATAACGTGCACAGTACTACCATATCACCATGATAGGGAAATCCATAGTATCATCTATATAACCCAAAGTGTAACAAAATCAAATAGATTAAGGAATACATAGTCAACTTTGATCACCTTAAATGCATTAAAATGTCCATCTTTTCTACCTTAACCTACAAATACTTTGACTAAATTGGGACAAATTTTAAGTTATCTGATCAAACTTGAATTGAGCTTTTGCAGAAGATATAGATGTGAGATGAACATGTTGTTCCAATAGTTTCAATAGAGTAATTCACTTAGATATAGGCTCCCCTTCAGAGACCATTTTCTTTGGTAATCCACAATTATTATTGTGTAGGAAGATAAACCACTAGTTGAAGACACCGTGTTTTTAGCTAAGATGATATTGAAAAAAGGAATGAGACTTATTATAGATATTTACGATGCCCAATTTAGAGATTGGAAGAGTTTGCAGACCCTAAAAACAAAATCAAGATTAGAAATCTAGATAACATTATCCTTGAAAAGTGTTAGGAATTGATTATGAATAGCTAATTTATCAAGATTTTAATCGTGGGTCCTCAAAACTAATGGAGGGACTAGAGAAGGAATGAATGGGATTTAATTATNTTTTGCAGAAGATATAGATGTGAGATGAACATGTTGTTCCAATAGTTTCAATAGAGTAATTCACTTAGATATAGGCTCCCCTTCAGAGACCATTTTCTTTGGTAATCCACAATTATTATTGTGTAGGAAGATAAACCACTAGTTGAAGACACCGTGTTTTTAGCTAAGATGATATTGAAAAAAGGAATGAGACTTATTATAGATATTTACGATGCCCAATTTAGAGATTGGAAGAGTTTGCAGACCCTAAAAACAAAATCAAGATTAGAAATCTAGATAACATTATCCTTGAAAAGTGTTAGGAATTGATTATGAATAGCTAATTTATCAAGATTTTAATCGTGGGTCCTCAAAACTAATGGAGGGACTAGAGAAGGAATGAATGGGATTTAATTATGAATTACAAGACTTTGTATGGATATTTAAATGATTTTCAAAGAAATCCATTTTGGTGTCCAAGTCTAAGACATTTGGGAGAAGTAAGTATCAAGAGAATGCCTAACTACAACAATTAAAATCCATATAGAAGTGGTGTCTTAAGCCTTAAAAGTATTATTTTGTTTTCTCCTTACTACATGGAGATTTACCTGTAGGGTAGTGCCTATATAATTTGGTGTATACATTGCAAATTACCCTCATATAGGAAGGATGAAATATCAAAGAATATATTTTGATATTGTAAATATGCTCAATCACTTGGGAGTTGAAATATAAGTTGTGTCATTCATTTCTCCTAACCTTGATTACATGAAAATTTAATCTCTTAAGAGATTCTCTTCATTTAAAGAATATTTTCCACACTTATTTGTATTTGATTATAGTTTATATATTATATTATCTTTGTAAAAATAGAAATGAATGATTTCTCATCGACACACATCACAACACTATGTTTAATTGGATGGAAGGTTCTCTAATGATTTCCCGCATATAGTGGATATAGAATCAACTCACCTACATGATTTTATGTTATATTAGACTATTGTGTCATGTACCATGAGTAAGGTGCCTCCTAAAGGGAATTCTCCAATCCAATTTTCTCATTCTTTGGCCACTAATGGGTATTAGGACAAACACAAGGTATACTGAAATGTAGGAGATTAAGAAAAAAGAGGGTGACACTAGCCTCCAACAAAAGACCTCAAACCTCCCTAGTTTGACAAGTTTCTTAGAATTCCATTGGTCAACTCAAAACTAGTGCCCTAAAGAATCCAAGGAGGGCTCCAAGATATGGGAGACTATAGTGGCACATCCTCAACCCAGAAGAAAAACTCAAGGACAAATATGCTCCTCTTTACATGTGTTTGGTTCCCATATCATCGTGACATTTTAGAGTGTTCTAGCGCTTCTTGCGTACATTTATTTTTCTTTAGATAGTGTGGCACTCTATAACTCTTTAAATTTTGATTGCCTAACTAGCTAATTTTAGTGTTTATTGGTTATAGTTCATAATACTTTCCTTACAACTCTTTTATGGTAAAATGGAAATTTCCTATATATATTAATAACATATCAAATGTTTTAAAAAAAATAATGAAATAATTACATCCTAAGTCTTTTAAAGAATTAGAAATGTTTCTCATGGATACACCATTTTGATTTCTTAATTGAACTTATTAGACTATTAGTTTATGTTAAATAATTATGTTGAAAGAGTTCACATATTCCATTATTGATTTAAGATAGATTCAATTGTTAATTATATAAACATAATTATGTTAAATGAAGGGTTATATATCTATCTATCTATCTATCTATCTCTCTCTCTCTCTCTCTATATATATATATGAAATTTTATTTTATATGATTGTGAAGCTTAAATATTATGTTTTATTTATATATATATATATATATGAAATTTTATTTTATATGATTGTGAAGCTTAAATATTATGTTTTATTTTTCAAATGGGTTGAACTTAATGATTATGGATGATGAGTTTATCATTATCAATGGAGGCTTAATATTATTTGGCCTTTATTCAAAACTTTCAAGTACCCATGCAAATGTCCTACTGTAATATTATAATGTAATAGTAGAATATGTGTAGTATGTATAATACAACCATGTAGAACACATTCCACTCTTTTCTTTTAAATCCGATCAAAAAATATATTAAATAAAAAATATGCTAGAAATAGGGGAGATATGAATCCAACCACTCAATCAGAGTGCCTCACAAGGTAAACCAGCCAATTCTCTCTTAAATCTTGACTTTGTGGTTGAAATCAGAAACAACAATTTCACACGGGAAGAAGGAGAAGCTAAAACCCTTGCAAGGTTTCTACATCACATTCCATTGAAGACTTTTAATTACACGTTATACCCATTCTACAATAATTTTGGATGTAGAACACTACCCAAAATGGATGTGGTTGCAAGGAAAATAGATCTTTGTGGCAAATTACAAGAGGTTTTTAGTGAAATTGAGACGTGCAAGGAAATTGAGTGAGACGTGCAATAGAGGATGCTAGCATGGGCTACCAACCTCGAAACCTGATCTGGATTTTATGAGCAGAATGAGATGAATACATATATATATTATTAACACAGAGATACAATGAACAATAACAGAGATACAATAAAACTTGGCTTCTATTCAATAAAGAAATATGTTGAAACTGTAAAATGCATATTGAAACTAGCTTGCTAGAAAGGTGCAGCTTATCCTTGAGAAGAGATGTGACGACTACGCTCATTCACAAGAAGATGAGTACAATGAGGCTCCAAAGGCCTTTTTACATCAAACATGAATTCCAAAACCCTATACATACAAAAACCTAACCCTAGGAGACGAACCGCTAAAAGTGATGTGGGCCCCCCTTGGGGTAAGTGGGTACATCAACTTCCCCTGGTCGTAACTTTTCCATATGATCTTTGTTTTAAGTGCGCGATAGCCCATTGGAAATTTATATACGAGGAATACACATTACTCCATCACACTCTAACTTTGTTTATATTGTGACTGTGGAACGCACAAAAATGTTGATTAGGGCCTCAAAATGGCCCTGGAAGTTCATGACCTGAAAAGCTATTAAAATAACTGCTAAAATGAAAGTTGCATGTGATCCAGTTGGAATAGGTGGGTGACCACTGATATCCACCTAGATAAATCCTATACCTTAGGAATAAATGGTCTCTGTTGCATTGATTTCCCCCATCCGAAGAGGAAATTTATGCTGAATTTGGCCCCGGGTGAGCCACTTTCGTTGGTGTAGGAGTTACCTTGCTTTGACAACCCGATAAAGTTGGATCCTCTGTTGAAGCATTCCCTTGATATGTTTTTCCATGATATGATCAGTGGATGCATGGTCCATGCAGTCAAGGTTGATCTCTCTTAGTGTCAATTGTTCTACTATCTCCATGGTGTCCAATAATGGTGGAAAATATGGCCAAAGGAGGTATGCATTAAATAATGGGTGCAAGACAAGGAAGGGGGTAGTGCTGAGCTAAAAATAATTTTCTCCCATGGCCTTGGTGATGGTGTAAGGTCCATAGCACAGTGGGAGAAGCTTATTATGGGGCCCCACAAGTCATTCTTTCTGCAAGTTCAACCAAACTTTATCTCCCACCTAAAACTTCTGTGGCACCCGGTGTTGATCATGGCTCTGCTTGTACTTGGCATTGGACTTCTGTAAAATATATTGAACTTGTTGTCGAATTCCCTAGATCTTCTCAACGAACTGCATAGATTTGTCTCCTTCAATTTGAGCATGGGACGATTCTTCCTGGGTGGCCGCAAGGGCTAGTGCAACATCCATGGGACCCAATGGTTGAAATCCCAACCCCACCTGAAAGGGGTTGTGGTCGGTTGAGCTATGTATGGATCTATTGTAATTTTGTTGAACATAGGGAAGACTCTCATCCCATGTGCGGGGATGATTGGAATTGTACATGTGTAGGGTATGCATGATCATCCAGTTGATGACCTCGGTTTGGCCATCCGTCTGTGGGTGGAAGGAAGTGGATTTTGTGAGCTTGGTGTCCAACAGTGACCAGAGGCTCGACCAGGATGTGCTAAGGAATTGACTTTCCTGATCTTAGATGATGGTTTTTGGTATCCCAAAAGGTACCCACACTCGTTCGAAGAAGATCTTGGGAGTGGCCCCTGCTATGATGCTCTTCTTGTAGGTGGAAATAATCGCCATTTTAGAAAAACAATCAACCACCAAAATAACACAACCATTTCCCTGAGGGGTGTACTTGCCTTGTTTCTTCATATCCAGTTTGGAAATGGTGCAGGAATTGAAGGAATTGATATACTTGTTGACATCCTCTCGAAATTTCGGCCAATAAAAATGTTGTTGCAACACTTCCACTGTATTTTCTACGCCGGAGTTTCCTGCCACCCGACTGTAGTGCGATTCCCAAATCATCTTCGCTCTCTCATTTGATCGAATGGATAGATGGTCCAGATGTAACAACAACCCATCGTGAAGATGGAAATCAGTAACAGCTTTGTTTACGCCTAGCATATGGTACATGGAGGTGAGGTCAGGATCTCTCTCATAGAGTTGGGGCCATGCAAAGGTCTTGTGGCCACAGAAGTTTAGCACCATAGTGAGTGTTTCTACTGGAGGGTGGTTAAGGAAATCAATGACACGGTTTGTGCTTCCTATGTTATACTTGATGTTGATATGGAACTGTTGCAAGTATGTGGACCACTTCTGATGCAGGTCATTCTGCAATTTTCCTTATGTCTTCGTGAATTGCAACAACTTATGATCGGTGTGGATGATTTTCTCCTTCCCAAGAATGTATTACCTCCACTCGTGGTAGGCTTGCATAATGGACTACATTTGTTTGTCGTAAGTAGGGTACTTATGGATGAAATCTGATACTATCTCACTATGATAGTCCACAGGGACTTCTTTCTAAGAGAGAAATGTGCCCACAACATAGTCTAAACCATACATCTCTATCTCAAAGGGTTGTTGCACGTCGATTAATGAAAGCATTTTGGCTGAGCATAAGCGCTGCTTGAAATCATCAAATTATTTCTATTGTGATAGGCCCCACATGAAATTTTCCTTACGACCACCATTGGTTATTGGGTTGAGGGCCCATGCAATATGGGAGAATCCCAACACAAACCTGCGATAGAAATTGGCAACGTCTAAAAATCTCTGAAGCTTACTAAGTGTGGTTGGGAATGGCTAATCATGAATGACCTGGATCTTGGCTAGATCCAAATACACCCCATTCTCATCAACAATGTAGCCTAGGTACTGGACCATAACCATGTTGAAGGAACCTTTTTTCAAATTTTCATATAGCTTGTGTTGTCTCAAAGTGTGCAGAACCTGCTAAATATGTTGCAAGTGTTCCGCCGAATTCTTGTTGTAGATGAGGATTTAATTTAGATAAAACACCACAAAATAATTGGTTAAAGTCCACAAGATATCATACATCATGCTCATGAAAGTTGTTGGGGAATTTGTCAAACCAATGGGCATGACAAACCATTCAAAAAGACATTCTTTGGAGTTAAATGAAACTTCCCATACATATTTCTGCTCTATTGGGACCTGACGGTAGCCATACTTGAGATCAATATCACTAAAGTATTTGGACCCCTTTAGTTAGTCAAGGAGATTTTCGATTCAAGGAATCGGGTATCGGTTCCTTACTGTGATTTCATTTAGGGCCCAGTAATTGATGCAGAGTCGCTAGGTCTCGTCTTTGTTCTCCACAAGCATGATTGGAAGGTGATGAGTTAGGTCGAATGTGCCCCTTTTGGAGAAGTTCTTAGATCTAATGCTTGATCTCCTTAGATCTAATGATTGAGAAACATCAAACACTACCTCATCTTTGAAGGGCTTGATTCCATAGGACAAGCGAGACTATTGGCCGACGTGAAGATCAATTCCTTGGTGGAGCCATCCGATGGTGTATGGTTGTGGGTGTGGCGTTGTCAGCAGAAACAATTACTTGACGACGTCTGCTGAGATGAGGTTCTTATGGCTACCGCTATCAAAAATGAAGTGCAGTGTAGTACCCTTTGCTCACATATTTGAATGAAAGAGGTTCTCGACCTCCTCTCGCTCATCAAGGTCATCGGGCTAGATCTTAGTGGTAGAAACAGTGGCACTGGTTTCCACATCAATAATCCGTCTCACCTTTTCTGGTTCCGAATTAGAGTCGGAACACGCATTTGATTCATAGATTTCACTTTAGCCACCAATGAATTCTTTGAACGATAATCAATAGTGTTATGCTAGGGTCTCCTATGGCAGTCGCACCACTTCCCGTTGTTTATCTTCGTCTTTCCATTATCCTTCTTTGTTTGCAGTTTAGACTGGTTGTCCTGAGGATGTCCATCTTTGCTATGCCCTTTATTTTGTGGACTGGGGCTTCCCTTGACCTTCTTCTACTGTGAGGGGTTCCCAGACCCAAACTCTCGTTTCTTTTGTTTAATCTTCTGCTCGATCTTGACAGTATATCGATAGGCCGCGCCCAACGATGAGATGTACAAAAATTACATTTATGTCTAGATGTATCTATGAATACCTCAGAAGTACATGAGCAAAACATATTTCTCATAATATTTGATACACAACTTGGTGCACAAGGTATGGAATATATTTGTGAACTATGACACTGTTTTCAGTCCCTTTCCTACCGTAGCGTGGTCCATCTTGTATACATGTCATCATATCTCCCAACATGGTAGTATTCTTCCTTAATAACATCCCTGAAGGACTCTCGGGTGGGTGAAACTGTAAATAATGAGGGTTCCTCTGTTGCCTTTTCCTCACAAAAATTATCCCACCAATATTTGACATGGGAGATGAATTTTAGGAGCGCAAATGTAATATTTTGTCTATTAGAAAATTTATGGACATAAAAATACCCTTATAGCATATTCAACCATTCGTCTACAACATCTGCATATATCTGACCTTAAAATATTGGAATATCAAAGTTGATTTGTACCTTGAAGGGGGCAACGCCTCTACTCGAGGAATATGCATCGCATGTTGGTAGTCATCGAAGGATTTGCGCAAAACTATCCATCATCTCATTCCTCTATTGCACCAGGGATTCCTCGAGAAAAAAATTGAAATGATCTCTTGTCTTGTCGTCTTTGTTTTCCCCTACCATGGAATGTCGCTTGGGTGTGGGAGAGATTTTTTCCTCAAGAGAAACAAGCTCGAGACCCAAATATTTATACCCTCGCCTCATTAGGGACATGCACTAAGAATGATACCATGTAGACCGCTTTGATACCACTGAACCGGATTTTATGAGAAGAATGAAATGAATACAGATCTTTGTTATTAACACAAAGATACAATGAACAATAACAGAGATACAATAACAGAGACTGAAATAAGCTTGATAGAATGTTGGTAGGTTATCTCTGAGAAGATATGTGATGGTTGTTCTCATTCGTAAGAAGATGAGTACAATGAGGATCCAAAGGATGTTTTACATCAAACATGAATTCCAAAACCCTATTCATCCAAAAACCTAACCCCAAGAGATGAAGTGCCAAAATCCATGTGGGCCCTGTTGAGGTAAGTCGGTACATCAACTTCTCGGGGTTGTAACTTTTGCATATGATCTCCATTTTAGGCGCACAATATCTTGTTGGAAACGCCTATCCGAGGACTACACATTTTTACATCACACTTTGACTTCATTTACAGTGTGACTGTGGCAAGCCCAAAAAACATTGTTTAGGGCCTCAAAAGCACCCCAAAACTATAGGACCCCAAAATCTAAGAAAATAACTACCAAAATGAAAACTGCATGTGAACCAGTTTGAGTAGGTGGGTGGCCACCTATATCCACCTAGATCAAAAACACGTACATGAAATTAAAATAACTCAACCGTTTGAACTATACCACCGAGCTAGAAAATTCACCACGTATTTGATGAAATGAAAAAAAGAAATTCTTCAATTCCTTTAGTGGTACCTCACTTTCACATATTTGAAAAAAAACATTTGTAAGAAAACCATCACTTTGGAGGTAGATATCTAGGAGACTATTGAGATAGTAATTATGAAAATATATATCAAGGAGGAATCCATCCTAATCAATGGATGTTGATATTATTAGGAAATAATTTGGATTGTAGTGGTACCCTCACAATGCATAAGTGATGGGCTCTAGATTTGGCCCATCTTGTTCGTCATGTATAGCCATTTACCTCTCCAAGAAACTGATTTTTTTTCGATTATAATAGTTAATTTAGGTTTCATTTTATGAGTTGTTATATGAATATGCTTGAGTTTTCTTTCATGTTCATGAATAGGGACCTCAGGGATGATTTTAGGGGCTAAATTTCGTTCATGGTTTAATTTTCAACGGTTTTTCAAAAAAAGAGATTCGCTATTTTAAAAATGATTCGCCCAAATTCTATAGGATAAAGTTATTTTACCTTAAAAATCACCAAAATTTTATAAAAACTATATAAAATCCTTAGAAATTTGAATATTTTTACAAAAATATCGTCAAACATTTATAGTTGTCATATGAAGGATTAGTAAGATTCACCAAGGTTTCTACATTTTGAAATAAATTTCCATCCTTAAAATCATCCATGACTAGGGTGTAATGCCTCCAATTCTCCAACGCTCAGGAACGACGCGCGCTATCACAATGGGTGTGGATATGTGACCGATCAATGAGTTGGCTAAGGGCACACTCATTTTTTTGTGATGGAAGGCATGTTGGGCATACTTGGCAAGATGCATGGTGATTCTGAGAGAAGGTGCATTGAACATGAATGGAAAGTTCCATGAGGAGGCCCTATCTTTTGTAGCCTTGGTGGCTGACTCATGGGTGATGTCTATGAGATGGTGATGTCCGTGAGATGGTCAGGACAATGTACCAACATGTAGGGTGGGAGGACCAAGGAGGGCGCATTGTCGAGTAGGACAGGGGACCAACCTTTGAGATACTATATTAGGCTTCTCAATGGAGGATTTCTCATCTTGGGAATGTGGTAGATTGTGTATTTCCCATGGAAAGGAGACATCGATGGTATGTGCATTGACAGTATGTGAATTCGTTACGAGAAGTGACTTTATCTTCGGTGATTTTCACAAGTCAACTTAGATGTATGATAACACAATTGAATGTTGGGAAGTCAGTTGTGAACGTATGCTTGGTTTGGTGGAAGGCACGTGTAGTTTTCAATGGTTGGGTGGCGATGGTGTAGCATAGCCTATGTTGAAACAAGCATTTGCAATTCTGAACATATAAATATTCCTCTCTTGGGTTCGCCACGACATGACGATGAGGCATATTTCGGATGATACAAGCAGGTTATTTGTCAATCCCATGATGGGAGGTCATACTGGTGTCGCTCGACAAATAGAATCCTTGGAAGGTATAGGACACTCAAGGGAAACGAGTCTATCCTTGTGAAAGATGGTATTAGAGCTTGTTCATTGTTGATTTTGATGAAGGGTTGGAGAGCTCTTCACCACTATCGCAATGATAATTGGTAGAAGAGCATCATTCTAATGGACATCATGAAATTTTATCTTCACCCCCACTAATACCCATTTCATCGATTAAGTTGATCGGGCCATGTTGACGAGGACATCAACAATTTCAAGTGGGGGAGAATGTAATACCTCCAGCACTCAAGCACAATGTGCTCTATCATGATGGGCGCGAAGAGGTGACTTGTCGACGAGTTGAATAAGAGTGTTCTCAGTTTGGTACAATGGAGGATGCATTGGCAAGATGCACGATGATTTGAAAGAGGGTGCCTTGGCGGTTGACTCATGGGTGATGTCCATGAGAAATTCAGGACGGTGTACTCGCATGTAGGCTGGGAGGACCAAGGAGGACATATTGTCAATTAGGATGGGAGATCAAGTCGTGAGACCCTTTGTTAGGATTGTCGGTGGAGGATGGAGCGTATTGGCAATGTGGTAGATTGTGTATCACCCATGGAAATGTGACATCGATGCTATGTGCATTGGAGGTATGATGATGCCTTATGAGAAGAAGCATGATCTTCAGTGTCTATTACGAGTCAACCTAGATGGATGATTGCACGATTGCACATTGGGAAGTTGGTTCTTTGAGTCTGCTTGGATTGGGGGAAGGTGTTTACAGGTGTCGATGGTGAAATACTACCTATGATGAAATGAGCATTCAAACTTCCGCACATATAAATAATCCTTCCTTGGGTTTGTTAGGACATGACGACCAGGCAAATTCTATTGTTGGT
>SNQJ01S0030430.1:265875-278711 GCA_010110895.2 Picea sitchensis | reverse complement strand
AATATCCGCACGCCGTGGAGAGTACACGACTAGATGTACAATGCATGAGAGCATCTGTCTTAGAAAAATAAATGTAGTTTCATAATTCTTCTAATTTTAAAGCATTTTTGTAGTTACGCTTCATGGTAAAGTTTTATAAAAGGTTTAGTTTGCATTCCTATTAGAGTAATGCCTCCTTTATTAGTAGAGGGTTTTAATGTAAATAGTTTGCATTTTAATTTTATAATTCACTTTTGGAAGTCTATGTTAGATGATGCAGAAATAAGAAGAATTCCTATTATTGAGCAACCAAACCTACCTAAGGACAAAGATATAAACTATCAAGAGGTTGAATAATTTCTAGAATAAAATAGGAAGCTTCAAGTATAATAAGTTGAGCAATTTTCTAACTCATTATCACAATCTACTTTTGCTTATAGATGTAGATATATAGGCTCTATGATTTCATATTTTTGCTAGTTATTCTTTGAAAATAACTTCAAGTAATTTTTAAATCAATTTAGAGTTATAAATGTAACAATACATATTTATTGATACATATAATCCCAAACCAATGTATATTTCAACCCTTTACTAAATTCTGGGCACAAATCACCCTCATATACATTCTTTAGGGTTTACAACATATCCAAAGTCATATAACTCGTAACTTGTAAATTACGAACACCATACATGGATTTTATTCCTAGGGCATGCATTTTTCATCATGCCTTGTTTTCATGCATTTTTCCCTTTATGCATTTTTTTGCATTTACAAGGAAATTTTTAGCCTTTATGCACATCAAAGGGTTTTTAGTTTCAAAATGAACATCTAAAGATATGAACAGATGTAAAATGATAAAATACAAACTCCACAATTTGAACCACTCAATTGGAGGTCATATGAGTCTTAGGCATGCGTTTTACAGTAAGACGATTTTACCCTCCATTTTACAAAAAGTCTTGAATCTTGGTTCAAGGTAGAAATCATTTTTGTGAAGCCTGGTGTGTAATTTTTGTATAAGGGCATAAATTTTAGTTCAAAAGAAAAACATGTATTTCTTAAGTGTGAATGTGCATTTTTAGATTTGGAGGATCTAACAAGCTTGAATTAGGGTTTTATGCAACAATATAAACCCTAATTATAATCATTTGTATCATCATATATAGAGAACATTGTCATCTACATATGTTTGACTTCTTATTCTAACACATCTACATGCTCCCTATGTCCAATGCATCATAAACATGACTTTCAATGTACAATAACAATTTGTTTTTGTTTTTGTTTTAACTTTATTTTCCACCCACAATAATTCTCATCATCGAATATCCAATAGAAAATGCCCACACCTGTAGATTATTCAATGACAAATTCCCCCAGCGCATTGACGCTCCGTCGATATTTTGATGAACTATTCTTGCCTTCCTGTTGTAACACCGACATATTATTCCCACCACAAAGTGGCCACGCTAATGTATTTTTCCCACCCTAGTGTCACCACTCTGACAGACTTACCACACCATATCGTTGGACCATCAACAGATTGTTCCCTTTGATCGTTACACCTATGACAAATGTGGCTGAACATAAGGTCACGTTTTCGATGGCGTGTGTGTCGACGCTCTGACGATATTTACATGTGATAATGTCTCATTAATGATGGATTTCGTCGATATTGGGATGACTGCTTGGAAGATAAAATTTCATGGCCTCTTGGTGGATAAATTTTTTCTGGAAAATGCCACGTGGAAGCCTTTTGCATCGAACACATAACAACTATATATGATTGTCATCGTTTTGATGCTCTGATGCAATGAAATTATGGTGGATTAAATCTCTCCATAGATGTCACGTGGCAGTTTTCTACATTAGACGTATGAAAATTGGATATGGGAAATGATAATGCGACACAAATGATTTGACGAACCTATGGAATCGATTTCGTCAAAACTATGGTGTTTAGTTGTCGAAACATCATTGAAAATTGTGCCAAATGTACTCGTGATAGGAAGACACTTCAAGGTAAAAACAAATCATGATAGTTTGAAGTTCTTCTTGGAACAATGATTATCCTCAAAAGAGAAACAAAAATGAGTTGCAAAGATGCTAGGTTATGAATTTGAAATTATCTCCAAAAAATGAAAAAACAATATGGTGGTAGATGCACTTTTAGGGAAAGAAGAAGACAAAAAATGCTTATTGTTTGCTATTTCCATTTCATGATCTGATTGGGTGGAAGAAAAAATGATATAATGGAAGCAAGATTATAAGGTATGCAATTCAACAACTACAAGAGGACCCAAGTGAATAGATAATTTTTTGTGGAAAAATGATTCATTGTGGTATGAAGATCGCCTATATTTATGTAATAATTCCCATCTCAAAAGCATAATATCCATTTGGAATTGCATAGTTCTCCTATAGGAGGACATTCAAGGTTCCTAAAAACTTAACATAGGATTAAGAAGGATTTTTTCTAGAAAGGTATTAAAATTGATGTTCAAAATTTTGTGGCTAAATGTTTGGTTTTCCAACAAAATAAGGGAGAGACAATCAAGACCCACGTTCTCCTACAAACATTAGCCATACCAGGTCAACATTGGGAATATGTTTCAATGGATTTTATTACAGGTCTACCCAAGTCTAAAGGAAATAATTCCATCATGGTAGTGGTGGATTGAGTCACAAAGTATGCCCATTTTTACTTGATTTCTCATCCTTTTAAAGCAAGTACAATGGCTACAACATTCATGAAAACAATTTATAAGATACATGGAATCCTCAAGATTATTATAAGTGATAGAGATCCGATTTTCACTAGTAATTTTTGGACTAAATTTTTTTCTTGTTTGGGTACTCAATTGGCTCACATATCCTCCTACCATCCTCATTCTGATGTGCAAATTGTGATTGTGAATAAATGTCTAGAAATGTATATTCATTTCTTTGCGTCTAATAAATAGACACAATGGGTCAAGTGGTTTCCCTTGGTAGAATGTTAGTACTACACATCCTTCCACACTTCATCAAAAATGTCCCCATTTATGGAACTTTATGACTATCATCCTCCATCCTTCACATCACACTTGAGAGGGAAAGAAAAGGTTCAAGTAGTGGAGGACCACATAAAGCACTGACAAGAGGTTCTCTAGATATTGAAGGAAAACTTGGCTATACAAAAATAGCATGAAACAACAAGAAAATAAACATCACAGTGAAAGGGAATTTGAAGTGGGGGATTGGGTATTTATGAGGATACAACCATACAAATAGATGTTCCAAGAAACAAAAGAAGGACAATAAATTATCACCCAAGTAATATGATCCCTATAAGGTGTTGCACAGGATTGGAAATACAATTTGGATTTGCCTCCATCTTCAAGTGTGACAAGATCCTAGTTCATACTATTTTACTAGAGATTAATGAATAAGGGAAAATCATACTAGAACTAGAAACAATCCTTGAAACAAGGATCAAGTAACTATGAAATCGATCAATTACTTAGTATCTCATCAAGTGGAAGAGTCAACATGGAAATATTTATTCTTTATGTAGAAACATCCACATCTAATCAAGTGTTGAGGGAAACACTTGATTGAAGAGGAGGGGCATGTTAAGCAGTTATTACATTTATATTTTTATATTTGTCCTTATTGGTTGGAAAGACCCTCTAATTGTAATTGTACCCTTTGTTTTCTATATATACCAAGGAGATCTAATTTTAGTGAGGATATCATTTTGTACATTTTTTATATTGTAAAATGAGGTTTTCCCCTTGAAGAGGTTTCTCATTCATTATTCTCTCTCATTCTTAAGGTGTGGAGTTACTTCTCTTTCTATTTTTATGCTAATTGGGTGTTTAAGTGCATAATTTTTTTATACTGGCTACTAAATTATCTCTCTCTACCATGAATTGCATGAACTTCAAGAACTTTGACACTTTCCTATTGAAATCATATTTAATATAAAATAATGTTACCATATGTCTCATCAATAGTTACCGTTGCTATCATCAATGGAAAAAAAATGATTTCTTCTACTTGGAAAAATCACTTGTGCACCTAATCTACTTGGTGTTCGATCAATTTTGTATAAGTGGTCAAAGGCCCCTTCAAAATTGGTCTTTCATTATTGTGTTGATTTTCGGTTTATTGTTAGGACTAGCTAGCCATCTTCAAATTATTTCATGAAAGTGTCCCACATATTGAACTATAAATAAGTTTCATACTCACTACAAAGAAAAATATGAACATATTTAGTTGGCATCTTTTAAAGAAAATAACAAATAACATCATCATCATGTTTCCTTTTATTCAAAATCTTGCTAAGATGAAAGATAATCATTATGTTAGCTCATATGACAATATATCAATTTTAGTTGATAAATATTCATCATCAAAATGTAATTCAATATATTTTCCCTACTTATCACAATCTCTTTCATCTTGTCTATTTTTTCTTCCAACGAGTTTGAGATATTATAAAAGATTCAATATATTTTCCCTACTTATCACAATCTCTTTCATATTTTCTATTTTTTCTTCAAACGAGTTTGAGATATTATAAAAGATTCAGTTGTCGTAAAAATATGCTTGAAAAAGGAACAATGGAATCAATTTTTGAGGGTACATTACATATTTTTCAAGGTCATTCCAAAAAGGATTAAAAATGTACAAATTTTAGACTATAAAGGAATTATTTTTCTTAGGAATGTTTAGACTACAATGTATGCACAATATATACTCATATCCCTTCCATAGCCACCAATTAGTTGTTCAAATTGTATCATATGGTGTATCCACCTTGTATTAGAGAATTAACTAGTATTCATAATTACTACATTGCATGGACATGACATGGACACCATGTCAAGGCATATACACTTATCTTTGTAAGTTCATTGTGCCTCTCAGGTAGATACATGCATAATTATGTGGAATAGTCACATTAAGATGTGCGACATTTTCAGTGTGAACAAATAACATTATGTAAGGTATTCATGCAAAGTCATGTTGACATGAAATTTTCATCGATATCATATGATGTTGCCACATAAAAGTAGCACACTACATGGTGTGCACATTTACTAATGATTCACTCTCAAAAACCAATCATGTTATTATTTTATGTGATGTGTTGGCGTTCCATAGATGTTCCATTATAGAATAGTGTACTTAAAGAAAGAATGCTATTTTTTTCATAGTTTTCTTTATACAAACACAATGCACTACAAAAAAATATGAGAAAACAAAATAAATTGAACTAAAATGGTGAAAAAATACTAAAAATATATAAATAAATAAAACAAACTAAATTACATGGTCTAATGCATGTCTTGTGGTTCCATGGCACTAAACCTAAATAAATAAAAACTAGAGTTTTTTAGGATGGATATGAAAATCTCATCTCTGCCACATTCAAATAAATAGGAAGACAAGTAGGAGGACTACTGGAGAAGACTAAAGCTCTCATGGGGCCAATAGTAGTCCTTTGAATGTCTCTAATATGATTTTAATGGACTGCATTGCAAACATGACATATATTAATGTGATGGTACCACATCATCAATGTGTGTATCTAACTAAGATGTACTAAACATTGTCAAAGAAAGGCATGCACAATCGAACATTTTGACCATATTATGTTAGTTTTGTAATAGTAACTATGTGCATTGTGCAATGCATCAACATTATGTGGCCACACCATCTGGGAGTAGCATCAAGTGGTGCTCACGTTTCTTTGTGTAGTTTTGGTATGTCAATGTTAGATGTGCACATTGTAAACATGACATAGGTTAATTTGATGTTTCCACATCAATAGTGCACATTACTATATTTTTCACACTAGACCCATCTAAACATAAGTTAACACAATTTCACACTTAGATTATATTATGGCAATGCAACTTCTCTTTAGCTGCACCAAATAATGTTAACGCTCTAGTGTTGTTAGGGAGCTATAATGCTATATTTCATTTGAAAAGGATAATGGCACCCCAACGTGTCATTATTAGTTAAAATTATTATTGTGTATGAGTGTCTCATTACCTTTAAAAATCTTGATGGTATCCCAGTTTTTCATTTCCTTTGAAAATATTGATGGTGCAAGTGGCCTTTTCTCTCCTTGTAATTTCTATTGTTATAAGTCTATATTAACATTCAATTAATCCATTTCCACCCCCATCAATTTTTTGATTCATAGACACAACAAATATTGCCTAACATTTACACAAATTTCCACTAGTCTCATGTACCACATGACCATTCATGTGTTATCAAGTGGACATGGTAGAAAACTAAAATCCGAACAACCTAAAAATGACCCACACACAATTTTTTGGTGGACCCAACAAACAATTCCTTTACCACGACACCTTTTGCACAAAATGACACTTCCATTGACAAAGAAGTGGATGGGACAACATGTTGAAATCTTTGATCCAACACGATGGACTCGACAACTGACTATGATGAAAATCCATGAAATCATTCAAAGACAATCCCTCTTAGGGAGCCACAACAATCCCCAAAACTCCAAGAATAATGAAGAAGGATTTGTTTTTCAGTGCTTCCCACAATGAGCTTCTCCAACCTTACAACTCATGTGTTTTGTAATAATGTTATTACAAATATATATGAAATACCATATATATGTAATAAAACATATATGTTTTGTTTTATTACATATATATGTAATAAAACATATATGTTTTGTTTCATTACATATATATGTAATAATATATATATATGTTATTACATATATATTATAATATGTACATGTAATAAAACATAACATATATGTTGACATATATCTCAAAACACATTACATCCCTGCACCATATTACAATACCCCACCTAATGCATCCACTTGCAAAGACAATGATAGTCTCACACTGTATTACAAGACCTAGCCTGCATCCACCTACAAAAACATCAATAGATCATTTCTACAATTGGGTCGACCCACATCCACATGTAAAGGAAACAATAGACCAGACCCTATAACGACAGTAGACCAAACCCTACAATAGTGATAGACCAAACCCTACAACAACAAATACTTGGGACTCATTGGATGAGTAGGAGTAGGGATTGGAATCCACTGGATGAGACAAAAGGGGACATTGAAGGAGTATGATTCAAACAATTCCTCCTAAATAGTAAGAAAAAAACACATTCCTTATTAAATTTAATCTTATGTGCATTTGAAATAGTGGGTAACCCATAAGAAAAAGCCCTATTCCTCATTAAATTTAATCTTCCATGCATTTGAAATAATGTGTCTATTCCTCATTATTTTATGTGTGTTTGAACCAATGGGTAACCCATAAGATTCTTGAATTAACTGAATACTACTAACTAGCAAAATGAGTATATGAGAACTAGTACTAGAAACATCCCACATATAATTTGAGTGATTATATTCCCCCAAAAATTTTACATATGGTCTAGGATGTGGAAGGGAGTTTTTTTTGTGACTCAATAACCTAATTAATTCCAACAATTATGTTTCAAAACTCATTTATGGTCAAAACTACCAATTGTACCTAGAGAAACTACTACCTCTTCAACCATCTTAATCATCATCGTAAGGTCTGAAGAAATTTGAGATTACTATAGGCTGCCCAACAGACCTGTCATGTGACCTCTTCTTGGGCACTAAGTTCAAGGTACTTTCAAACTTTTTTTTCACTCTTTTTAGGACTGTTTTATCGTTATCCAAAACAACCAACAAATCTGAACTTTAGCCTCTAAAATATTGCCCCTTAGGAAGTGATTTAATGTATCTTTGAAGCTTCTCTTGAAAGGGTTTCAATAGGAAGTTTTGTTGTCCATTGTTATCACATTCATCATACTTCAAAATATAAAATTCCCTCTAGGAGATTTAACACCTACTATGTTGAAAGTAAATAAGAAAAACATGACAATTTAACACAAGTGTTTTTGGTCAACATGACCCTGGAAAAACCCCATGGGGAAAACTAGTAAGAGAGTAGATGTATTATGAAGATCTCAAAGAAAATGTTACAACAAAGAAATGGAACAAAAGAACTTGATACAATAAACACTCCTCTCAAATTAGCTTTGAAGTTATTTATTTGTTTGTGCCTGCTATCTTTTGAAGAATGTGCCCTTTTCCTTGGTGCACCCCCTTCAACTTTCTTTTCCTTTCCTTTTCCTTTTCCTTTCCTTGCCTTGGAGTTTTCTACCACACTTAGAATGCATCCTCTCCTTATATTGGTGCACACTTCAAAAAAATGTGCCCCTCCTCTAGCAAGTGCACCACCCTTCTTGGATATTCCCTCCCTCAAGCAATGATCCATGTAGATATCGGTGGCCACCCACCTATTCCACAGGCTCGAAAAACAATTTTCCATCTTGGCAGTTTTTCGGGTTCCAAACTTCTAGGGTCATTTTGAGGCCCTAAATGGCATTTTTGGGGGATTTGGGTCCCAGGTGACTACCAAGGGAACTAACATGATCCAATTGAAAATCGTTCTTCTCGGTTAGACCTTTCCAATGGTGTATCGAGCACCCCAAATAGAGATCGTATGCAAAAGTTACGCCCCCGTAAAGTTGATGTATCAACTACTTCCATTGGGGCCCGCAAACCTTTTGGATTTTCATCTTTCGGGGTTAGGGTTTTGGATTTTACTTATGTTAAAAAGGCCTTTGGATCCTCATTGTAATGATCATCTTCTGGTGAATGAGAGTAGCCATCATATCTCTTCTCAAAGACAAGTTGCCACCATTCTAGCGAGTATTTCACTCTGTATTTTTACAGTTCTATACATTTCGCACATTAATATAAATTGTGTATTATTGCATCTATGTGTTTATATCTCTGATATATTTATGTTATATTATTGGATATTCACGATATCTCTGTGCATTTCTTTATTATATCTTCGCTCTCATTTCGTTCTCAAAAATAATCTTTATCAATGGTATCAGAGTAGGCTACTCTTGATCGTTTTTTAGTGCATGTCCCCGACGAGGTCCAAGTATATAAAGTTGGGCCTTGAGCTTGTCTCTCTTCAGGAAAATCACTCTCGCACGCCCAAGAAACCCTCCATGGTGGAAGAAAAGAAAAACGACGGAGTAGAAGATTCTATTAATTTGTTTCTTGAGCAAGCTCTCACGCGACAGAGGGACAAAATGATGGAGAATTTTTCCCACATCCTTCAACGCTTGTTGATAGCAACAGACACATCTTCATAAAGCACCCACTTTGGAGGCACCTCGCCTTTCAAGGTACAATTTAATTTTGATATTCTTGTATTTGAAGGACAGATAGATGCAGAAGCCCTAAAAAAATGGTTAAATCTGCTAGAAGGTTATTTCTTTGTTCACAATTTTTTCGACAGAGAAAATATCACCTTCGCACTCCTTAAAGATCTCCCCCATGTCAAACATTGGTGGAAAACTTACTCGGAGCAAAGTTCCAGAGAGGAATATGGAATATATGGGGTTGAGCCCACTTGGGATTTTTTGGTGGATGTGGTCAAGGAACAATATTACCCTATTCGCAACTATGAAGACCAGTACATGAGATGGAAAACACTGCGACAAGAGAGGGGCCAAGAAATGTCGGAGTTCACCAATACCTTCCATACCTTATGCACCAAGTTGGGTATCAAAGACTCCAAGAGACATTTGGTTATAAAATACCGTGGGGCTCTAGATAGATACATCCAAACTAAAATGGATTTTCTAGATATCTCATCACTTGGTGTTGCATATCAATATGTTTTAAAATCGAGCAGAAATTTAGGCACCAGAATAAATGGGAGTTTGGATCTACAAATCCGCAACAACCAAAGTATGAGAAAGTCAGACCTAACAAACAGCTTCCTGAAAACTAGTCTAAGCCACAGGAAAAGAAGGGTCAGGGAAAGATGAAGAAGGAAACCGTAAAATGGTGTGATTTCCACAAACTCCCTTGGCACAAAAACGATGAAGGTCGCTCAAAACAGTGATTAGTGGTCGAGATCAAAGACAAGGAGTTGAACCTTGATTTAGAATATGATTATGAAAATACCGATAAAAGACAGATCTTTGACGCAAACCCCACTACTATTGTCACGACTGCAACAATTCAACCAGAAGAACCAACAGATCTTGAAGAGGGGGAGCATATTTTTCATTCACAGATGTGGGTGAAGGGGACCCTGTTTCATTTGATTGTTGATAGACGAATCCAGAAGAACCTCATCTCTATAGAGGTCGTCAAACAATTGGAATTGTCGACAACACCACACCCACAATCATACAACATTGGGTGGCTTCGCCAGGGACGAGATCTGCATGTCACCCAACAATGTCGATTGTCATACACCATCCATCCCTTCAAGGATGAGGTATTATGTGAGGTTTCTCCACTGGATGTCTGTGATGTTCTCTTCGACCAGCCATATATGTGGAAACGCCATGTTGTTTATGAGTCTCGACCCCGCAGTGCCATTTTTTCTCTGGGGGGTTACCTCTACAGAATAACAAAGGTAGTTCTGACTACTGTTCCACCTAAACAATGCCACAAGGTAGTATTTCATACTACAAAATTCAGCTTCTTCACAATCTGTTCAAAAGGTGAACAAAAGGACACTGCAACCTCACCCCAAGCACCATCTATCCAACATAAGAAGGTCGAGAAGATTGCATAAAAGCACAAATATTCCTTATGCACACATTAATATCAGGTAACCCGACTAGTTGAATATATTCAACCCCGCCAACAACATGTTCGTGACATCCTTCCACAAACCGAGCAGTGCGACGTCTCCAGCAAGGCAGGTATTTCACGAAGATTCAGATTCAACAAACGCTTCCCTCTCTCCCCCAAGAACTCAACTCAATGGATACCATTGCTTCCTAAGGATGGAGGATTGATCTAGGTAGACATCGGTGGCCACCCACCTATTCCACTCTCTCAAAAAACAATTTTCCATCTTGGCAGTTTTTCGGGTTCCAAACTTCTGAGGTCGTTTTGAGGCCCTAAACAATGTTTTTTGGGGATTTTGGGCCCAGGTGATTGCCAAATTTAGTAACCTAGGCTAGTCGAAAATCGTTCTTCTCGGTTAGACCTTTCCAACGGTGTATCGAGTGCCCTAAACGAAGATCGTATGCAAAAGTTACGCCCCTGGGAAGTTGATGTATCAACTACTCCCATCTGGGCCCGCAAACCTTTTGGATTTTCATCTTTTGGGGTTAGGGTTTTGGATTTTACTTATGTTAAAAATTCCTTTGGAGCCTCATTGTAATTATCATCTTATGGCGAATGAGAGTAGCCATCAAATCTCTTCTCAGAGATAAGCTGCCACCATTCTAGCGAGTCTTTCACTCTGTATTTTTACAGATCTGTACATTTCACACATTAATAGAAATTGTGTATTACTGTATCTCTTTGTTTATATATTTGATATATTTCTGTTATATTATTGGATATCTGCGATATCTCTATGCATTTCTTTATTATATCTCCACTCTCATTTCGTTCTCGAAAATAATCTGGATTAGTGGTATCAGAGCAGGTTGTTCTTTATCGTTTTTTAGTGCATGTCCCCGATGAGGTCCGAGTATAGAAATTTGGGTCTCGAGTTTGTATCTCTTCAGGAAAATATCTCTCATACGCCCAAGAAACCCTCCATGGTGGAAGAAAATAAAAACGAAGGAGCAGAAGATTCTATTAATTTGTTGCTTGAGCAAGCTCTCACGCGATAGAGGGATGAAATTATGGAGAATTTTTCCCACATCCTTCAATGCCTATCAATAGAAGCAGGCACATATTTATCAAGAAACCACTTTGGAGGCACCTCTCCTTTCAAGGTATAATTTAATTTTGATATTCTTGTATTTGAAGGACAGATAGATGCATAAGCCCTAGACAAATGGTTAAATCTACTAGAAGGTTATTTATGTTGATACTGAGAGGGGGGTGAATCAGTATCAAGTACAATTTAAAACCTTTTTAAACTTATACTTAAACCATTCAATTATATCCAATGAGTAATGAACAATAGTATAAGAGTTACACCAATACACCACACTACACCATGCACAATATATGATAAATAATCAATAGTTATTGTTCAAGGGAAGTAATGACTTCCAAAGGTAGCTACAGTTTCCAAATGTAAAGAGGGGGATAAACCTCCAAGAGGAAGATACAATCCTCCAATATAAAGAGATATTTTAACTCTCCATCCTTGCCCCTTCCTTCCACCTAAGAATATATGAGAGATAATAAAACTTTACATTAAATCATCACCATCAACCAATCATCACATAGAACCTGATAATGTTTCCTGAAACTTATTCAATTTATACAATTCTTCAATTCTTGGAGTAATATAATCTTGTATATAACATTACTCAATGTATTCTCTAAAACTCCTCAAAAATAATGTATAGAAAGAATGGTAGACTTTATATTCAATTTTGGTCTATTCAGGAGAGTGAACTTGCACAGAATGCCCCATGCTAAATATTTAACATCTGATTCTGAAACTCACACACAAGAAACTAAAGTCCATAATATTTCCAATGAAATTTTTCCCACGTCATTTGGATACTCGATGAAGAATTTATTATTGTTTTACTCGGAACACTTGTTTATTGACTAGCTTCAGGACTGGTCACAAACCCTATCTTCCACAAAGTGTATCTCCATAATTATAGCGAATCAAGAGATGAAATTTTTATGAAAGGTACCTTGATATGTATTCTCAGTACCATATCAATTTCACCATCGGAATCGTTATATAAAAAAATTTATAGAAAAAATGGTAAGATGACCTGGAAATAACATACCTTAGAACACATCACCAAAAGACTTCATCCTCCCTTGAAATCC